>JAMKCH010061752.1:0-23131 GCA_023653785.1 Ophioderma brevispina
AAAACAACAGCGATTTGCTGATCCGAAACATCGAAAAATACATCAAAATTCGTATTTTTGTTTATGGCTGAAGTGCTAACATAACCTGCAAGTGGTTAACTTGAATGAAATCCATGACTAAACGACAAGGCAGTACTTTTTATATGATCTTTAAAAGGCTGAATACGGAGGAGAGATTTCTGATGAGGGGCACACTCTTTTTCAAACAAATAATCTTGTTGCATATACTACTGCTTGCCCCATATACTAATCATTGTGTGAAATAATAAGTAAAATAAGTCTTCATATATAAATCACAACTTGTTATAAATTCCGGATCCCGGAATTTTTGTTATTCATGGTTATCCGATCGCACTGTTATATGTGCACAATGTTTACTGCTTGAAAACAAAAAATCGATTCATCTCTAACTTTGGAAAGAACGCATTTTAAACGACTATCTTTCGTTCTAGCTGATGTTTCATTACACCCAAACACTTGATTCGAGATCTCTGTGCAGCCTTTCTCTATTAAGGAAACTTCTGAACTTGAGATCATAAAGTTTCCTGTCAATATCCATGATTTAGAAACCAGAATTGTGCACCATGACCTGTACAGTTTGACCAACAAAACAAATAGTGATCATTGTTATCATTATAGTATAAACCCAATCAGCTGTTTAGTGTAGATTTTGAGATGCTGTCGCTGTATTTCTATTTGTGGGGAGATGTATGACAAATTTCCTCAAATGCTAATTTTTGATTATTTGGGTGTTTTGTTCCTACATTAGTAGTTATATATATAGAATTGTACATATTTATTTTCGAATATAAACAAAAAGCATTTCTAAATTTTTGTATTCTCTCGCATTATCGCTGCTTATCCCTTTAAATTAAAAAGGGGGATGGCCCGACCCGATAGTTCCCCGATTTATGGATCTGAAGTTTTCTTTGAAAGATATGCAGCACTTCAACCAAACATCTTTGGCTCTAAAGTTTCACGGATTTTATTTTAAATTTATTTTTTTTTTATTATATTAAAATTAATTTTTAAAAAACCCAAGGAGAACTAGAGACATTTTGTGCTCAAAAGCGCACAGAACCTTAGTCGTGGAAAATTTTTGACACATTGTAATTTGACCCTTTGACTCCAACCAGGTGGACATATAACAGGGTCACTGTAGACTTTTTATTTCATCTTTCCATTAATCCCTACAGGGGTTGGTTATATTGTATTTTTGCATATGGGCAATTTTGATATTTGGCAAATTTTGACCCCTAAACGATGGGTCACGGTGGACCTTTTTCAATAATCTATTCGATGCCATCACAATGGCATAATTAGATAGTCAATAAGTTCTTTCAGATTTGAACCATAGATGACCTCATTTGACATTTTGACCCCATGTTGTGGCAGGATAATAGAGCTTTATCCACGGGGTTCTTGGACAAAAATGACATACATAATTTGTTGATGAGTTATATGTTTTTGCATATTACTTAGTTCATGTGCATATCTTACAGTGACCCTTGGAGCCTAATATTCTTCATATGATTTCGTCTCCGACACTATCCGCAACTTTGCAGACATCACCTAGCCAAGTTGATGTTTGAGATATAGCATTTTTGCATTATTAGATATGGCCCGCCATTTGAATGTTAATGAACTCGGTTCGGTGTTCTGTGTACATCCTATATGAAGGTGTCTAAGGATTCTTGCTGAACAAATTGGGGCATCTAAGCTGTTGGTAGGACAAGTAGGCTTTGAGATTTTTACAAATGGCGGCTACTTCCAGGTTACGTGACTGTGACCCCCAACTGAGTACAACCCAATGAAGCTTGGGTCAGCGGTTCTCTGTCCAAACTTTGGTTGGTATAGGATTTACCGTTTGGTACTAGTAGTGATTTTAAGGAAAGAAAATAAGAGAGAAATTGGTTCTGCTCGAAGAGCACAGAACAGCCGTGTGGGTATACAATGACCCTTTGACCCCATGGTCCAGAGCACACAAATTTTGGTGAGGGTCTTCAGTGATTCATAGCACTCCAGTCACGTGACCAGCTACCTTGCATATGCAAATATGCATTTTGAATTCAGGACCGGAAGTGTCCCTTTAATGACCCCCTTAATGACTTCGATCAAAATTCTGTGTCCACCCCATAGGGGCCTTAGGTCAGCGGTGTTTCTTCGTGAACAAGTTTGTGCTTATAAGCAATTGATTGTGGAACAAGAGGAATTATAGAATTTTGACGAATGCCCTTTAATCGGCCCACATGACCTTTGACCCCAATCTGCGTACACCACCATATTGGACCTTGGTGATTGTTTCTTCTGACCGATTTTTCACTCTTTCGGCCCAAGCGTTGGCAAAGGACCCATTTGGGCACGTGTGAACACAGACAGTTAGCATGTAGACATATAGACGATCCAGGCACTGCACTGCCATCCATAAAGCTCTGCATTTACATATGCTGAGCTTTAAAGGTAGGTTGTGTCCTTGTTCCCAAATATACTTGATTTTAACACTTTTATATATTCCCAGCTAGGTCTTAAATGAGGCTATTTAGGACTGGAAAGGCGAAGTGTCAATCTGGCAAAATATTTAAGCAAAAATATGCTTTATTTCTTGAATCGGTACTAACTTACTACTCCAGCACATGAAAATGACCATACATAACAACTGCACAGTATAGATCAGCCATCTTACAACCAGAAACCAACTACCTTCAACTGACAAAAATCCCTATCTTACACCAGAAGTGACTACGCTAAATAATAGGGCCAATTTTTCACCGCCACTTTGTTTCATTTAATTTTCTTTATAATCGGGACTACTCCATCAACTTTATTCAGTTTGTACAACACATACAACTGTTTTTGGAGTACAAGTGTTTTCAATAATGCAAACATGCCTAAAAAAGGTTAAAATTAAGCCGAGATTTTTATCGGGTGATAAAATTACAATTTAGTTTTTTAACAAATGTTTAAGGTTTTAACTTCTCAATTCTAAGTTTTGGGTTTACAACTTCAGACTTCTCTGTTTTTTTTCCACCTTACTCTTTCCCTTTATTCTTTCCCTTAATTTTTCCCGTTTTTTTTATTCCTTTTTCCTTTTCTTTTTTCCCTTCCTTTTTCTCTCTTCCCTTGTTGCTTTCCCTGTAGTTTCTGCTATCATAACTATAACTCCACATTATGGTCTTTAACATTTGTCCATAAACGGATGTGAAGTTATGAAAAAACACATGGAATACTTTTCGCCCTGTTACCTACCACCCTACCTCAACTTTGTCGACTCAAAATCACTCTAAATGTACGATATATCCCTGTTTTCACTATTAAACACACCCTTTTTGAGATCATATAATGCCATGACATATGTGAAAAAACTTAATTTTTCTTTTTTTAAATTAAAAATTTCGAAGAAAATTGCAACTACAATCACTGTGCATGAGAAAGGGCTGTTTCTCCGGAAATGATGGATTTTCTACTGGGTTTTTAGACCAAATTTTTGAGGATTAACTACTTTCAAAAGTAATTTTATTTCTAAAAGAACATATAATCAACTCGATTCTGAATTGGTTTTTGAATTTTGTTCATCTGCGATCTGCAAAGTGGGCTCTTTGAAATGGCCTTCTCATGCTGGTAACAGGGGTAAGGTATTCCATGTGTTTGTGCTACCTGAACTCCACATCCGTTAATGACAACATGTTAAGACTAAGGCTGTATTTCTGAAGGAGACTAACTTTTAGACCTGTGGTTAAACCAGGGTTAGTCCTACAGAGGGGACTCTTTTCCTTTCAAAATACTGTGAAAGTTCAATGTCCTGGTGAGAAAATTCCTCATGGCTGAGCTGGAACAGCCCATCCATGAGAATTTCTCGCCCGTTACCACACTTTAGAGTATGGTTGTAAGAAAAAAGTCCCTAATTTGTAAGACTAACCCTGGGTTAAACCAGGGTCTAAAGTTAATTCTCCTTTCAGAATACCAACCATAAGATGTGGAGTTCTGCTTAGCAGAACTAGCTGTAACTGATGACATTCCTCATGAACGGCCATTCCCCCGATATATGCAGATTTTTCTCACAGTATATGTTGAAAGGAAAAAGTCAATTCATGAAGGACTAACCTGGTTAAAAACCCAGTGGGTGTTTGAATCAATCCCATAATCATTGAATGTGCCCTATACTGCCTGTAGAAACACATGTCAGTACTTTCTTTGGATAAAAAGTTTTTCCAAAGTTAAAGAACCACAAGGACATTTCATAATCATGCCATATTATAATTTCTTCTTAAATACTAATACTTTGTGGGCTAAAATGAGTCAGAAAGTCAGGGTTTTAGTGTAAGAATAGGATTTTTGTGAGAGATTCCGATGATCCCTATTGGAAGGTGAAATTTCCCAAACTGGTGCACTGTAGGATGGACTCACTACACCCCTCTGGTGTTAAACGGTTTTACTTTAAACCCCAGTCTAAAGTTAGACTTACTTTAAGAATACCAGCCTGAGTTACTACTACTTCTGAAGTTCTCAGGCTTGTGCCTAGGCAGATTCAGCCAATGTTTTTGCGAATTATGACAAACTCACCATAAAGAAGTTAAAAAGGCTGACTCAGAGATTTCCCGAAGGAGGTCCGCACCTCAATTTTCATACACAAACCTCGATGTTTTGTTGTTGCATGTACATAAGCTTTTTCCTATACTAATCACTTGTGTAAATGGTAAGCTCCAATCTAATCCTTTCATAATAGAAATCAAAATCACAAAAACTTTGTTTTTAAAATTCCGCGGATCCCCTGATTTTTTGTTATACACGTATCCTATGGCACTGTTATACTAACACAATGTTTACTCGCTCTTTACTGCAACAAAAAATCAAACGAAATTCCCGATTCATCTCAAACTTTTGAAATTGACAATTGTAGGTTACTATCTTAGTTCTAGTTGACAACTTCATAACAAAACTTTAAAAAAAGAAAAAGTTTTAAAAATCAAAATCTTTGAATCAGCCTTTAATGATGTCTGGGAGCCATGTTTTTTGGTTGCGCATTAATCACCCTCCAGACTAAAAATTACAAGCCTTATGTTTGATCATAAATTCTCAACGCTATACACTCTACTTTCCACACGGTTTCTATGTCACAACTGGCATGAAATGTAAAAATAAAATGTGAAACTTTAAATCAGTGACCGATTACATGAACAATTTTCAAATTTTTCCAATTTCGTACAAAAATCACAACCAATTAGTGCGCAGAAAAAGCGGCGTATACAATTCAAACCATTTGTCAACCCTTAGGGTCGTGTCTTTATGTATTTTGGCCCCACTGGGGGGGGGGCAGGAGAGAAAGAGAGGGTAGAGAGAGGTAGAGGAAGTTGGGGGAAAGGAAAGGATGGAAACCGCAACACAAAAGGGGTCCTCTCCAGACCTATTGATCAGCAGGAATTAATGTAGAATTTCCATCTCATCAGTAACTTTTTTTGTTACACTTGCATTAAAAATGTGCAAAATAAAAAAGAGAAAGCCAATTTTTTAGTAACTTACCACAGACAATTCTATTATCACAACAATACCACAAAATGATGTTTAAAAAAATCAAATACCTTTTCGTACAACTTCTAAAACACTTTAACATGTTAAAGGTGCAACGAGAGATTTTGAGGCAAACCCAAATATTTTTTGTCATAAGAGTAATTTCCATATGGATTTAGACACTCAATAGATATTTCTTACTTGTAATTTCGCTACGAATGTCTTAAAAGAGAGAAAAAAGGCGATTTTGATTTGCTTATTTTCCATTACAAGGCATAGGCGAATTGTATTTGCCTCCTATAACGAACTTAGAAATTTCACAAATTTTTTTCCAAAGACACATTTTCTCAGCTTTAATATAAAAATATTATTCCTTTCAGTTGGGAGATTTTTGATGGAAAGCCTTACTCAGGACAAAAATCAAGTACTTTCACACAATTTTTTGTAAGGGGACACCTGATATGTTATATCTCTGTTTGCACCTTTTAATAGTTTTTTAAATGTCAGGTCAGGTTCCTTGAGGGCCTGCTACTGTGGTAGCTGGTAACCAGTACTACCTGTTCCAAGGCCGAGTTGTCGGCGGCTAAAAACCTCAACCCCATCAGATTTCTTTCTGATGAGGGGGGTTAGCTGGTACCACCGGTAGAACTAAAACAAGATCTACCTACAAAGGCATCACCTCTGGAGAGCTAATGGCGGCCATCCAGCAAATTCTGCCTTGAGGGTTGGCGTGGGTTTGCCCAAAATTCTAGGGCCCACCGGCCGAAAATTGTGATTTACGTCAGAAGGGCATCCGGTCAAATACCTTTTGCTCCAATAAATCCTCACAACAGCAGTATTGCCGAGTGAGGTGTATCCGCCACCCTCGGTTCACGGTACAAAACCGGATTTAAAACTTTTGTATACCAACTAACCTAATAACTAACTAACCTGTGCTGGCAGACCGGTCCCCTGGCCTGGGACAAAACTCAGACCTCACACTGGCAACTAGTACTTGTTGGTGATTCGGCTTGCCGTTAAGTAATTCGTCGCTGGTCTCACTCTGAGACCTTCCACGACCTTTGTCACGTCTGAGGAATTCATCACTTTCCTCTTGGCTCGATTGGTGATATTCTATTAATATGGGGAAACAAATTGAAAATACATTAACAGTTAAGGGATAAGCAGCGATTTGCTGCTGATCCGAAACATCGAAACATCATAAAAATTCCGATTTTTTGTTACACTGGCATGGACGTGCTAAATAACCTGTGCAAGTGTTTAACTGAAATCCATGCATAAAAGACAATAAAAAGGCAACTTTTTATCTGATTCTTTAAAGGCTGACTCGGAGAGATTTTCCTGATGAGGGCAACACTCTTTTTCAAACAAAACTCATCTTTTGCATATCATATCTTGCCATAACTAACATTGTGGTGAAATAACTAGGCTAAAATCAAAGTCCTTCGTATAGAAATCACAACTTTGTTATAAATTCCGGATCCGAATTTTTTGTTATTCATGGTATAGCCGTCGCACTGTTAATAAATAACTGTGCAAAATGTTTACTGCGTGAAAACAAAAAATCTGATTCATCTCTAACTTTTGAATAACGCATTTTAAAAGACCTATCTTTATTCTAGCTGATTAGTTTTAATTACTACAATTACTACACCAAACTTTAATTCGAGATCTCTGTGAATCACCTTATTTCTATATAAATTCTGGGACTTGAGATCATAAAACTTTCCTGTAAATATCCCTGATTTATAACCATAATTTTTTGTGCACCCATGACCTGTCCAGTTTGACCACAAACACAAATTTGAACATTGTTATTCTTACTAGTAAAACCCAATTCAGCGTTTATGAATTTGAATGCTGTCGCTGATTTCTATTTGGGGAGAATGGTATGAACAAATTCCGCAAATGCTTTCCTTTTTTGGCATATTTGTGTTTTTGTTCCTACATTAAAGTAGTTATATATATAGAATTGGTACCGATTTATTTTCGAATATAAAACAAAAGCATTTCTAAATTTTGTAATTCTCATCTCCATTACGCTGCTTCATCCCTTTAAAATTAAAGGGGGAATTTTTTTTATTATGACATGATTTAAGGATCTGAAGTTTTCATCTTTGACAGAAAGCCTTCACTTCCAAACCAAACAATCTTTGGCTCTAAGATTAACAGGGTAAATGAGAACCAGAGCATTTGTGCTCAAAAGCAGCAAACCTTAGTCGTGGATTTTGCACAGTTGGTAATTTTACTTTGACTTGACCCTTAACCAATTTGGCCATATAACAGGGTCACGGTAGCTTTGTATTTCATCTTTCATTAATCCCTACAAGTTGGTCATTGGGTATTTTTGCAATATGGGCAATTTTGATATTTGGCATATTTTGACCCCTAAACGATTGGTCACTGTGGACTTCTTTTTTTCTAATTCAAGCGATGCATCACATGGCATAATAGATTAGTCAATTTAACAAGCCGTCTTTCAGATTTGACCATAGATGACCTCATTTGAACATTTTACCCCATGTTTTGAGCACAGGATATAGAGCTTTACTCCAGTTGTTTCTTGGACCAAAATGACATACCTAATGTGGTGATGAGTTAATAGTGTTTTTGGCAATATTAATTAGCTCATGTGCAATCTTACAGATGACCCTGGAGCCAATTATTCTGTCATATGATTCGTCTCGAACTATCCACCCGCAACTTTTGACAGACATCACCTATCCAAGTCTAAATCGTTTTTGAGATATAAAAATCGCATTTTTGCATATTAGATATGGCCGCCATTTTTGAATGTTTTAATGAACTCCGATCGTTTATATCTGTTACAATTATATGAAGGATGGTCTAGGATTCTTGTGAACAAATTTGGAATCGCTAGATTGTCTGTAATGACAATAGGCTTTGAAGATTTTTACAAAATGGCGGCTATCTTTCTTTCCAGTGTACGGCCTTTGACCCCAATCTGAGTACAAACAACCCCATATAAGCTTGGGTCACGGTTCTTCTGGACGAACTTGGTATAATAGGCTTACACCGTTTGGTACTAGTAGTGATTTTAATGAAAGAAAACTAGAACACTTGTGCTCGAAGAGCACAAACCTAGCCGTGGGGTAATTAACAATGACCTTGGGACCCCATGCGAGCAACAAATTTTGTGAAGGGTCTCAAGCCGGTTCATATGCATGAGTCACGTGTACCAGCTAGCCCCTACGGCCCTGCCTATAGCAAATATGAATTTTTTGAATTCAGACCCGGAAGTGTCCCTTTTAATGACCCCCTTAATGACTTCGATCAAAATTCTGTGTACACCCCATGGGGCCTTGGGTCAGAGCGGTTCTTCTGAACAAGTCTTGTGATATAGCAAATTGATTTGTGGAACAAGAAGAAATTAGAACTTTTTACGATGGCCCCCTTTAAAAACTCGGCCCACATGACCTTGTGACCCCATCTGCGTACAAACCCCATATGGGTCCCTTGGTCAGTGGTTCTCTTCTGCTAAACTCGTGGATCATGGCACTTATTCTGTTGCAAGGCTTTTCTAGAGTTCCGAAAATTTTTCAAATAATGCCCCTTTAATTTGGCCCCACGTGACCATTGAACCAAATCTTTGTACACCCTAGAAGGGCCTTGGGTCAGTGGTTCTTCTGAACAATTTTCGTTGCAATCGGATAAAGCGTTGGCCCTCATAGCATTTTTGAAGTTTGGGTTTTGAAAGAAGAAGAATGAAGACAACGACTCCAGGATCTATGGCCCGATTCAATTGACCTTTGACCCTTTAAAAAGGATGCTCACACAAGGCGGGGGTCGCTGTGGATCCTTTTTCACTTTTCATCGATGGCCTACAAGATGGCATAGCTACATAGGTCAATTAAGCTTCTTTTTGGTATTTGAGACCCCTAGATGACCCCATTTTGACCTTTAACCCCCATATTGTGGCACATGTGAGAGCTTTTCCCTTCCCGTGGTTCTTACTTTTTTGCATATTAATTAGCTCATTTGCATAGCTTACACGTGACCCCTGGGCCAATATTCCTGTCAATGATCTCTCCATGACCCGCAACTTTTGCACAGCCATCACACCTTTCCAAGTGTTATCGATTTTGAGATATATCAATTTTGTATATTAATTGATAATGCTGGCCGCCATTTTGATGTTATGAGTTCCGATATTAAGTCGTGTACAGCTGTAATACCGGAACCAAAGACGATGTTCATGCGGAATTTTCGTATGTAGCGCACCTAATCTGAGAGAATAGGCCCCCCTCAAAAGATTTTGTTTTTGACCTCATTGACCCCCTACAAGGTCAAAGGTCAAATATTTACAACCCTGATGTAGCTTGGGTCGTGGTTCTTCTGACCAATTTTGATATAATTTGGATGGCTTGATTGTGATACCGAATATATTGGATGGAGCTATATGAAAATATCTGATGAGCCAATATCGGATGAGCCAACGGCAAATCCGATATTGGGCTAATCTGATATTTCATATAGTGAATCCAAAATAATTCAGTATCACCGAAAGAAAGCCATCGCAATATTATCATGAATTATGTTCTAAGAATTGACTCCATACCGGTTTTAAAATCACTGTCTTTGAGATTCATCTAGCACTCTTGACTGAAATCGGGCCCTTTCAGTCCCAAATTTGAATTGACTTCAAATTCTTCAACACAAACACTATATAATATTTGTACTTTTTTTAGCTTATGAAAATATAATGTGAGGCAAAAAATTCTGGGAATATGAACTGGCAGTAATTCATTTACATATTTGGACCATTTTGCATGTTTGGGATTAAGAGTTTACAAACCCATTGGATTTGTGTTAATTTAGGCTAAACTAGGGCCCTAGGGGGCTAACAGCTAGTTGTCCTGCCCAACTCGCAGTATTTGTCAATTTAAATTCTATCGGCAGTGTTCTCTGTAAACTGGCTGGTTGTTTATGTCTTTAACTATCAGAATCATAAGATACCACTTATAGATCCAATTCGAAAAAAGCAGGGACGTTCAAGTGCAACTTCAGTTTTCAGGGCCCAGGCCAGGGTAAGCCTCACAGTCACAGTGGACTGATCAGTCAGGGCTAAGGCTAAGCTAAGGCTAGGCTAGGCTTGCAGTACTTTGTGTCTTATAATGAATGCAGATCCTACGCCCAATCATTAAGATTCATTGTTTATTGTCAAGCCTTCGATGATTTTGTGGATTGTATTTTGTTGAAGGATATGATATTCTGCCATGCTATTTTGTAGATCGCCAACTTCATTTGCATGTACATTACCAAAATCAGCCCATAAATTTACGATCTTTTTGTGTCAGTTTATCACTGTGCTGTTTGCTATCTTACCCTTACCTACCTCAATTTTTGTAACTTCCTGAGTGATCATGTCTCATGTTCTTGAATAAAATAATAATTAGTATGTACTACTTCCAGACTTGAAAAAAAGATTTTGAGTGGTGTTTTCACATGTTCACCACAGAAAGTCTCGCTATTTTCTGATATTTGGGGAGAGATGTAGTCCCAAGTTAGGGATTATCGTTTCTTCTAGAAATTGTTGGTTCTTCTCTAAAAAGGTCGTACATTTTTAACATGTTGGATTATTTGGAGGTGCAAATATCTGTGAATGTTGGGTAAATTTGAAGTAGATGTTAAATAACTATAACACTGTTTTTATTTTTAATGTTTAGAATAACTTTAGGATGCATAAATTCTAAAATTTGTAACTGATTTTTCACATTGAGAAAACACTGTTGTTTTCCGTTCGATCAGCTGATTTGGCCAAAGTTGCTTTGTGCTTGAAACAACAAAATGCTCAGCCAATCAGAAGTTATGTAAGGCGAAATGGAAGAGGTCCAGAGACATGTGGACGAGTCCAGGGACCTCTGACGTCAGAGGACTACCAATACTTAATAAATTGTTCTACAATTTAATGAAGAATAACAAATGACACAATACAAGTTTTATTGTATTTTATTACTAGACTTGTATGGAGGAAGAGTTCTAGAACATAATAATGGTTATACGGCCCAGCCGTTTGCCAAAAGGTTAAACCCTATGGTATGGAGAAGAAAAGACGACGAAGAAACCTAGACAACTCCAGGAGACTATGCCCGTTACGTATGTTGAAGTCATAGTGTCAACATGTCGAGTTGTTGTTATTGACCTTTACCCTAACGGATGGCTCTTTATAGTCGGGGTTTACTGTGGACACTTTTTCACTTTTCATTGATGCCTACAAGAAGGCATAGCTATGTGGGTCAATTAAGCTTCTTTATATTTGACCCCTAGATACCCCATTTTGACGTTTGACCCATAGGTTGTGCACATAAGAATAGAGCTTTTCCAGTGGGTTCGTGTTGACACAATTGACATAAACATTCTACTTTGGGTTGATGAACTTATAGCGGTTTTGCATATTAATTGCTCATTGCATATCTTAACATACAACGTGACCCTGGGCAATATTCTGTCACATGATTCGTCCCGACATTATCCGCAACTTTTTCACAGACAACCGTCAATATCCAAGGGTTATCGATTTTGAGATAAGCAATTTTGCATAGTAATTAGATAATGCCGCCATTTGAATGTTAATGAGTTCCGAGATTAATTCTGTGTACAAAATCTGTATACACAGACCAAAGACGATGCTCATGCAGGATTTTAACAGGCATTAGGGCACCTTATCTGTAGAAGTAGTAGGCTTCCAAAGATTTTTAAGTTTTTGACCTATAATTGCCCTATGAGAGGTCAAGGGGTCAAACTATGTAAACCCCCTGATGTAGCTTGGTCAATGGTTCTTCTGACCGATTTTGTTCAATACGCCCAGCCGTTTGGCAGAAGAAGGCGAAAAAGCCGTGGTCGGAAGAAGAAGAAGGAGAAACTAGGCATCGATTGTGCTTTAAAAGCACGAGTATTCATGCGGTGACCTACTGCCTAAGAGAAGAATATCAGTAGCTTCCCACATGCATTGCTTCCATTGAAAGTTTTTTGTACAGGTAGTCCATGTGAATCGTTATAGAGATGAAACACTTTTAAATGCAAGGTGTTGTGATCAAGACTGTCAATTTAGAGCCATGTTTTCACATCACTACGAGCCACATCATACTGTACAAACTCCATGGGAACATGCATTGTGGGAAAGCTACTGAAATCTTCTCTTATCTTCACTGTCCATGTGTAACCTTTGACCCCATCTATGTACACATTATAAGGGTGGTGTCATCAATTCTTCTGACCAAGTCCAGCGATTATAGCAATTGATGTCTGGTGTGAGGTCTTTCATATTTTCAAAGAATGCCCTTTAATTAAATCGGCCCAGGTGAACCGTTGACACAAATCTGTGAACACCCCTAATGGGCCTTAGGTTCAGTGTTTTTCTGACCAAGTCTGCTGATTTAGCAATGATTTTGGCGGCAGAAACAGCAAAAGGAGGATAAGAGCAACTTGACCTGTATGACCCCTACGTGACCTTTTGCTCCCAATCTGTACCACTCATAATGGGCCTTGGGTCAGCGGTTCTTCTGACCAAGTTCCTAGTGATTATAGCAAATTGATTTTTGCAGAAACGCAAAAAGGGAGGGTGAGCGACGAACCTCTAATTACCCTTCTTGTGTGAAAACCTTTGACCCCAATCTGTCAACACAATGTGTGTGGCACTGGTCATGGGTTAATTCTGACGAGGTCTGGTCAAGATCACGTTTAACTGTGTAACACTAGTATCATTTTGAATATTAGAGGGTTGAGGGAGAGACTTGCCCCTTTTTGACCCTAACTGACCTTGGATTGAAAATCTGTGTACAAGCCATAAGGCCAGGCATCTGGCCAATCACTACTGGGACCGAATGGCATCGATTGCCAATGCAACTCTGGAGAAGTAGGGAAAAGGGTGTTAGCGCGACAATGGCCCGCTGTGGGAACCCTACTGAACCGACCCCTATGGTCCAACTGTTTCAGATCTTACAACCTCTCTTCCTTTCTTTTTTGGTCCAGGGTTCCTGGTCATTTCCTTGGTTTCAATCCGACCAAGCATCTGGCACTAGTAGCATTTTGAAGACGGTACAAGAAAGAAGAAAGAAAGAAATCAGAGAAGGCAGTATTCTGCGGCTGCAAACCGCATGATATAACTAAGGCATCGCTTGTGCTTTAGAAGCACGAGTAATATCATTGCGTGACTACTTGCCTAAGAGAAGATATCAGTAGCTTTCCCACAATGCATTGTTTCCATTGAAAGTTTTTTGTAAGTCGTCATGTGAAATCGTTATAAGATGAAACCACTTTTAAATTGCAAGTTTGTGATCAATACTGTCAATTTAGCCATGTTTCAATCACTAACGGTCCACATCAGTACCTGTACAAAACCTCCATTGGAAGCATGCATTGTGGCAAAGACTACTGAAATCTTCTCTTACTTGCCCTGTCCATGTGACCGCTTTGACCCCATCTATTTACACATTATAGGGTTTGGTCAGCAAATTCTTCTGAACCAAGTCGGGGATTATAGCAATTGATATCTGTTGTGAGGTCCTTTTCAATATTTTCAAGAATGCCCCTTTAATGGCCCAGGTGACCTTTGACACAAACTGTGAACAGGCCCTATATGGGCCTTAGTCAGTGTTTTTTCTTCCTGACCAGTCTGTGGATATAAGTCAATTGATTTGCGGCAGAAACAGCCAAAATGAGGGTAAGAGCGAGATGACCTGTATGACCCCTACGTGTCCCCTTTGACCCACTCTGTAAACACTCTTGGGCCTTGTGTCCGCGGTTCTTCTGACCAAGTCCTAGTGATAGCAATTGATTTGTGGCAGAAACAGCAAAAAAGGAGGGTAAGAGCGACTGACCTCTAATGGCCCTTGTGTGACCTTTGACCCCAATCTGCACCACAAATGTGTGGGGCACTTGGGTCAGGGGGTTATTCTGAAGAAGTCTGGTCCAGATCCCACGTTAACTGTGTAAACACTAGTAGCAATTTTGAAATATTAAGAGGGTTAGAGGAGACGGCCCCTTTTTGACCCCTACATGACCTTGGAATTGAAAACTGTGTACAGCCCATATAGGCCTAGCCTCTGGCAATCACTGTGACCGAATGGCATCGATGCACATGCTCGAACTCTGGGAGAAGTAGGGAAAAGGGTGTTAGCGCGACATTGACCGCTATTGAAGGACCCTACGTGACCCCTATGGTAAACGGTTTACACCCTATATAAGCTGGGTCAGGGGTCTTGTGGTCAATTCTTGGTTCAATCCGACCAAGCATCTGGCCCTAGTAGCATTTGGAAGAAGGTACAAAGAAAGAAAAAGAAAGAAATCGAGAGAAGGCAGTTTATCATTTGCGGCTGCACCGCATGAATATACAGGCATCGTATTGTGCTTTAGAAAGCCGATTTATCATGATGCGGGACCTACTGCACTAAGTGTAGAGAAGATATCAGTAGCTTCCTCCCCTGCGTTGCTTCTCCATTGAAAGTTTTGTACAGGTAGTCATGTGAATCGTTATAGAGATGAAACACTTTTAAAATGCAAGTTTGTGATCAATACGTCCAATTTAGTCCATGGTGTTTCATCTGTAACGATTCACATCATACCTGTACAAAACCCTCCTCATTGGAAGCAATGTATTTTGGGAAGCTACTGAAATCCTCTCTCTACTTGCACTGTCCATGTGACCCTTTGACCCCATCCTAATGTACACTAGAAGGGTTGGGTCAGCAATTCTTCCTGACCAAGTCCGGGGATTAGAGCAATTGATATCTGGTGTGAGGTCTTTTCAATATTTTCAAAGAATGCCCCGTTAATCGGCCAGGTGACCTTTGACCAAATTCTGTGCACACCCTATATGGGGCCTTATAGGTCAGTGTTTTTCCCTGACCAAGTCTAGTGATTATAGCATTGATTTGCGCAGAGACAGCCAAAAGGAGGCTAAGAGCGACTTGACCTGTAATGACCCCCTTAATGACACCTTTGACTCCTATCTGTACACCCATATGGGGCCTTGGTTTAGCGGTTCTTCTGACCGGAATCTAGTGATTATAGCATGATTGTTGGCAGAAAAAGCAAAAGGAGGGTAAGAGCGACTGACCTCTAATTACCCTTGTGTGACCTTTGACCCCATCTGCACCACAATGTGGGCACTTGGGTCAGGGGTACTTCTGAGAGTCTGGTCATGATCACGTTAACTGTGTAGTAACACTAGTAGCATTTTTGAAATATTAAGAGGGTTCTAGGACTGCCCCTTATTTAACCCCTAAATGACCTTGGATTGAATCTGTGTACAAGCCATAAGGCCAGCATCTGGCAATCACTGTGACCGAATGGCATCGACTGCACATGCGAACTCTGGGAGAATTAGGGAAAAGGGTGTTAGCGCGACAATGGCCGCTATTGACCCTAACGTGACCCTATGGTCAAACTTTTACACCCTATATGAAGCTTGGGTCAGGTTCTTGTGGTCATTCTTGGTTCAAATCCGACCCAGCATCTGTCACTAGTAAGCATTTTGAGAAGAAGGTAACAAAGAAGAAGAAAGAAAGAAATCGAGAGAAAGCAGTATAGCATGCGGCTGCACCGCCTGATATAACTAGCATCGATGTGTTGCTTTATAACGCCGAGTAGATCATGCGGTGACTACCTTGCACTAAGAGAAGATATCAGTAGCTTCCCACAAATGCATTGCTTCCATTGAAAGTTTTTGTACAGGTAGCAGGTAGCCATGTGAATCGTTATAGAGATGAAACACTTTAAAAATGCAAGTTTGTGTCATCTGTATTTAGCCATGTTCATCACTAACGATTCACATCATTACCTGTACAAAACCTCATTGGAAGCAATGCATTGTGGGAACTACTGGAAATCTCTCTACTTCACTGTCCATGTACCTTTGACCCCCAATCTATGTACACATTATAGGGGTTGGGTAGCAATTCTTCTGACCACGTCCGGGGATTATAGCAATTGATGTCTGGTGTGAGGTCTTTCAATATTCTCAAAGATCCCCTTTATTCGGCCCAGGTGACCTTTTGACCTTTGACCCACAACTGTGAACACCCTATATGGGCCTTATAGGTCGTGTTTTTTTCTGACAAGTCTAGTGATTATCGCAATTGATTTGCGGCAGAAACAGCCAAAGGAGGCTAAGAGCGACTTGACCTGTCTGACGCACCTACTTGACCTTTGACCCAATCTGTAAACAACCTCATATGGGCCTTGGGTAGCAGTTCTTCTTACCAAGTCTGTGATTATAGCAATTGATTGTGGCAGAAACAGCAAAAAGGAGGGTAATAGCGACTGACCTCTAATGACCCGTGTGTGCCCTTTGACCCCATCTGTGAACAAATGTGTGGCACTTGGGTCAGGGGTTATTCTGAGCAGTCCTGGTCAAGATCACGTACTGTGTACACTAGTAGCAATTTTTGAAATATTAATAGGGGTTAGAGAGACTGCCCCTTTTTGACCACTAATGACCTTGGATTGAAAATCTGTGTACAAGCCATAAGGCCAGGCATCTGGCACTCACTGTGACCTGTGACCGCATGGCATCGATTGCACATGCGAACTCTGGGAGAATAGGGAAAAGGGTGTTAGCGCGACAATGGCGCTATGACCCTACGTGACCCTTGGTCAAACTGTTTTACACCTATATGAAGCTTGGGTCAGGGGTTTTTGTGGTCAATTCTTGTTTCAATCCGACAAGCCGTCTGGCACTAGTAGCAGTTTGAAGAAGGTAGCAAAGAAAGAAGAAAGAAATCGGCACCGCCATGATATAACTAGACGCCACAGTGTGTTTAGCAAACCTGGTATATTCGCATGTGGCATGTAGAACATGCATGCCATGCCAAAAGAAGTGTCCCCTTAATGACCTTTTAACCCCATGCCGCGCACAGTTTTTGTGAGGATCTTAAGCTGGTTCGTACACTAAGTCCTGTTACGCATGCAAAGTTGGGTATAGCAGCTGATTTTTTTTGACGATTTTTCACATTAAGACCGAAGTTTCCCTTAATAATTACCCTTTGACCCCCTGTTTGAACAACGTTGGTGGGGGTGTCAGCTGCTTCATATGCATGAGTTGCGTGACCTTGCTACCCTTACATAAAGCAATGATTTTTTTATTTTTTCACATTAAGACTGGAAGTTCCCCGTTAATGACCTTTGCCCAATTTAATAAGCACGTTAAGGGTCTCAAGCTGTTTCAGATGCATGAGTCATGTGACGAAGCTACCTTGCAAATGACAGGAAAAAAATAATGGGGAAATTTTTGAGAGTTTTCACATTCAGACCGGAAGTTTCCCCTTTAATGACCTTTGACTCCCATTTTGAGCACAAATGTTGGTGCATGTCCCAAGCTGTTTTCATATGCATGAGTCATTTGACCATGCTACCTTGCCATGACATATGAATTTTGATATTGTTAACAATGTAAGACAGAACCAGTTCCCCTTTAATTGACCTTTGACCCCCATGCTTGAGCACAATTGTTGTAATGGTCTTCAATAAGCTGTTTCAGACGCATGGTCCACATGACCATCTACCTTGCAAATGACATTATAACATGAATAAAAAATTTTTTAGATTTTTCACATTAAGACTACCGAAGTTCCCCTGTAATGACCTGTGCCCGCCATGTTGAGCACAATGTTAGTGAAGGGCTCCAACTGCTTCATATGCATGATCACGTGACCATGCTACCTACATACAGCAAATATGTTTTTTATTTTTTTGCACATTAAACCGGAAGTTCCCCTTTAATGACATTTGACCCCCGTGTTGAGCACAATATTAGTGAAGGGGTCTCCAGCTGCCTTTCAATAAATGCATGACTCACGTACCATGCTAAATTTCATTTAGCTAATATGAATTTTGAAGATTTTTCACATTCATACCGGAAGTGACCCCTTAATGACCCTTTGATCAAAATTCTGTGTACAAGCCTAGACACCGACTAATGCCGAGTCACATGACAGAGCCATGTCACAATCACGGGTTGTTTGTAGAAAAGATCATTTTAAGAGGTTCCGACGAATGCCCCCTTTACTCGGCGGCCCACGTGCCTTTGTACCGCCCAATCTGGGGGAGCACATATGGAGGGTTCTTGGTCAAGTGGATCTCTGACAACATCTTGTGGTCATAGCCTTTATTCGGCTGCAGAAGATGCATTTTAAAGAGTTCAGACGAGTGCCACCTTTAATCGGGCCCACGCGTGACCCCTACGAAGGTCAAAGGTCAAACTATTTCAACCCCTGGTGTAGCTTGGGCCGTGGTTCCTCTGACCGATTTTTTGGCTATTATAAGGACAAAGCGCTTGGCATAAGAAGGTTAAAAACTAAAGCGGTCTGAAAAGAAGGAGACGAAAACTAAACAGCACAACGGCTATATATTCCCGCATGTTATCACATGCGAATATAACAGCACAATCCAATATATTCGCATGTTAACACATGCAATATAAGGAGAAGGAGACGAAAACTAACAGCACAAAGACAATATATTCGCATGTTACACATGCGAATATAAACAGCAAGAACAATATCTCATGTTAACACATGCTAATATAGGAGAAGGATAACGAAAACTAAACTCACAAGCACAATATATTCGCATGTTTAAAACACTGCGAATATAAACATAAACAGTTTTGGCAGCTAACCGTAGCTATCTATAAGAGAGCGCAACGGGATTTCTAGCGAGCAAGAAGTGCTTACTGCATGAATTACAGCAAGTGTGTGTGTTGGTGTGGGGGGGTGGGACATAAATAGGGGGGAGCTAAATAGTTCAGGCAAAATTGTGGGATACAAAGTACTCCTTTTTAAAACACAGCGCAGCATGTTTTATGCTATATCTTGTCGACTATTTGGACTTAGGAAGTGACAAAGTTGTGTCAAATGAAAGCTGTGAATTTCTGCATTGATTAAATATAGGCAAGGCGCGAAATTGGTTAATTTCGACACACAAATCGTAAGATATATCGCGCCACCTATAATCAATCGCGGACAGCAGACGACGTAATGCATGATACACTGTATTTAGTATAGGCGGTCCATATTGACACTTAGCATAGTAGAATGGATTTTGAGGCTATTTCGCGTTGATGGAACGCGCTGGTTTTGTTACTCAATCACGTCTGATGTCTTTTGCCATGAAAATTTAATTTTGCTGAAGATATTGCATGTTGAAGAACTGTGGCGCAAATCCTCTTGGAACTATAAACTCAACATTGACCTGACCTCAAATGACCTCTCCTGACCACGATCGCAATCTGTGAACCCCCATAACACTGGTCATTAGGCGATGCATGGCATGATGACGTTATCACAAGCGCCCTCCTGTTTGGAAAACCATTTCTTTTATGATTTGGACCTATTGGACTATTGACCTCTACTGGACCCATTTGATGACTGTGACCCCCATGTAGTACAACTTGGTGAAAGATCTCAAGCTGCTTCATATGCAGGATTCACATGACCAGCCTTACCTAAATAAGCAAATATTATTTTTTTAATTTTTTTTTTTCACATTAAGGACGTAAGTTCCCCCCCCTTTAGTGACCTTTGACCGCCATGTTTAGCACAATGTTTGTGAAGGGTCTCAAGCGGTTTCATATGCAAATGGTTACGTGACCATGCTACCTTGCATTTATCAGCTTATTTTTTTGAAGATTTTTCACATTAAGACCGGAGTTTCCCCTTAATGACCTTTGACCCCCATGTTGAGCACAATGTTGCTGAAGGGTCTCAAGCTCTTTTATATGCATGAGTTACGTTACCAATCGAATTACATAAAGCAATATATTTTTTAATTTTTTTTTCACTTAAGACGGGAAGTGACCCCTTTAGTGACCTTTGACCCCCCCATTTTGAGCCACAACTTTGATGAAGGGGTCTCCAGCTTCTTCATATGCATGATCACGTGACCATGCTAACTTCTTTCCACTTAGCTAATATGAATTTTTGAAGATTTTTCAACATTCAAACCGGAAGTGACCCCTTAATGACCTTGATCAAAATTCTGTGTACAACCCTTAGACACCGACTAAATGTCGAGTCACATGAAACAGAGCCATGTCCATCCATTAGGGGTTGTTTAGAAGAGATGCATTTTAAAGAGTTCAGACGAATGCCCCTTTAACGGCCCACGTGGACCTTGACCCAATCTTGGGTAAACAACCATAGAAGGTCTTGGGTCAGTGGTTCTTCTAACAACATCTGGTGGTCATAGGCATTTATATGTGGCAAAGAATGCATTTTAAAAGTTCCGACGAGTGCCCCTCTAATCGGCCCGCGTGACCCTACGAAGGTCAAAGTCAAATATTAACACCCCTGGTGTAGCTTGGGTCAGGGTTCCTCTGACCGATTTTGGCTATTATAGGACAAAGCGTTTGGCAGAAGAAAAGGTAAAAAATCCAAAGCGTCTGAAAAAGGAGAATGAGACGACAACTAACAAAGCACAGCACAATTCCTCGCATGTTACACATGCGACTATAAGGAGACGAAACTACACCAGCACAAGCACAATATCTACTCGCATGTGTTCTAAACAGCATAAGCAGAATCTTGCACCGTTTCACGGGCCATAGTAAATTGTGCTCAAAGAGTACGAACCTTAGCCTTGGGTATACATGACCTTTTGACCCATGCCGAGCACAAATTTTTGTGAAAGTCGGAAGCTGCTTCATATGCAAGTGAGTCAACGTGACCATGGGTACCCAATTGCAAATGACATATTAAATTTTTGAAGATTTTTCACATTAAGACGCAGAAGTTCCCTTTAATGACCCTTTACCCCATGTTGAGCACAACTTGGGTGAAGGGTCTCAGCTGCTTCATATGCATGATTCACGTAATGCATGCTACTTTGCATATAGAAAATATGAATTTTTTAAAATTCCAGACCGGAAGTGTCCCTTTAATGACCCCTTACTGACATTCGATCAAATTCTGTGTACACCCCATAGGGCCTTGGGTCAGCGGTTCTTCTGAAGAAGTCTTGTGATTATAGCTAATTGATTTGTGGAACAAGAAGAATTTAAGAATTTTGACGAATGCCCCTTTAACGGTCCCCACAGACTTGACCGCCAATCTGCGTACACCCCATAGGGGTCTTGGTCAGTGGTTCTTCTGATAACGTCTGGTGATCATGGCACTAATTCTTGGAGAAGGCCTTTTATAGATTCCGAAATTTTCAAAAAGATGCCCCT
The DNA here is from genome assembly GCA_023653785.1 of Ophioderma brevispina. Classification (NCBI taxonomy): domain Eukaryota; kingdom Metazoa; phylum Echinodermata; class Ophiuroidea; order Amphilepidida; family Ophiodermatidae; genus Ophioderma; species Ophioderma brevispina. The sequence continues at coordinate 21,692 of JAMKCH010061752.1, forward strand.
TTAATTGGCCCCCGTGACCTTTGACCCAAATCTTGAAACCCTATCGGGAGCTTGGGTCAGTGGTTCTTAGACTCATTTTCGTGCAATCGGATAAACCGTTTGCCTAGTAGGCATTTTTGAATTTGGTTGGAAAAGAAGAAGAATAAGGACATTTTGTGCTCAAAGAGCACGAACCTTGGTCGTGGAACTTTTGCACATTTGGTAATTTGACCTTTGACCCTGAACCATTGGTCACATAATAGGGTCACTAGACTTTTATTTCAATCTTTCATTAATCCCTACAAGTTGGTATATTGGTATTTTTGAAATATGGGCAATTTGAATATTTGGCATATTTTGACCTTGACCCCTAAAGCATGGGTCACAAGCGGGTCACTATGGACTCTTTTTCATAATTCATCGATACCACCACGATGGCATAATTAGATTAGTCAATTAAGCTTTCTTCATATGTTACCTAGAGATGACCCTAAGAACCCCATTTGACTTTTTACCCCATATTATGAAAAGCATGATTTAGGCTTTAATCCCTGGTTTCTTGGTGACAAATTTGACATTATAATAAACCTAATTTGGTTTATGATTTAGTGTTTTTGCATATTATTAGCTCATTTGCACATATTACACTTGACCCGTGGGGCCAATATTTTGGGTCATATGATTTGTCTCAGCATTATCCGCAACTTTTGCAACAGACATCAGCCCCTCCCAGTCTAACGTTTTTGAATATAGCATTTTTGCATATTAATTAGATATGGCCGCCATTTGAATGTTAGTGAACTCCGATCGTTTATCTGTGTACACCCTATATGAAGGATGGTCTCAGGATTCTTAACAATTTGGTATCTATAGCTTGTTGTCTTTAGGACAAGTAGCTGTTAAAGATTTTTACAAAATGGCGCTACTTCCGTTAACGTGACCTTTGACCCCAATCTGAGTACACCCCATAGAAGGCTTGGGTCAGCGGTTCTTCTGACAACTTTGGTTGATATGGGATTAATCGTTTGTACAGTAGTAATTTTTTAAGGAGCATTGGAAACGAAGAAATCAGAAGAATAGAAGAAGAACTAGACTTGTGCTCTTTCCAAGAGCACGTGTAAGTTAGGCGGGGACGAATCACAGATGACCCCAGATTGGACCTCTCTACCCATTTCTTTTGTAAATTCCTCAGTCATTATGCTAGGTCAACCCAATCATGTGTTCTCTGTAAGAAGTGTTGATCTGAAATGTAACATGAAGTATTTTGTTCTTTGAACCCTAAACCATGGTCCAAGTCGATAGTCATAATTGACTTTTATTGACCTCTCATCAGTTCCTATGAGATGGGCTTAACAGTTTTCTATTTGAGCCTCATTGTAAATTTTACACCATTAAAGTATGTTTGACCCCTGTGACCTCAGAACCCCATTGAACCTCTGACCCATACTTTGTATAAGGGTC
>JAMKCH010061761.1:0-11637 GCA_023653785.1 Ophioderma brevispina
AGGTTTGCTTACCTGTCCAATGTTGATTCCCGTCCCAGGACCCACCCCCTACAATGAGCAATCGGTTGATTTGGGGCGCCAAGGTCTTAAAGAGGGCGAGGAGTCATAGGTGTTGCCAGTCGTCAAATCATGACGTCGTAGAGTTAGGGACCGGTCAGTTCTTTTAGTGTGGTAGTTTTTTGGGGATTTCTTGCATCTGCCTTGAGGATGCAATTTGTAATACATCAACATTGGACAGGTAAGCAAACCTCATCTATATAATATGTAAAACACTTCTGTTTTGAGACAAATTCCAATATTTTGCCTCATTCTTTACTGTGCTGCTCTGCCCCGCCCCCTCACTTGGGGAAGTTGGCAGCCCCTAAAACGGATGCAGGCTTGCGTTGTCTTTTCCATTTCCATAATAGACTTCTAATCATTCTTGTCCGTCGGATGCTTGCAAAGGCAGCGGTATTGCTTTGCAGCACGACACGCAGATCCCCCGCGCGCGCGCCAGCGCCGCCGACTTTGCCCTAGGGGGAAACATTAAAGCAGTGGCGTAGCCAGGTGGGGGAAAAGGGGGGGGCAGAGTGCCCCCTCTGAAAAAAATCTTGAGGGGAAATCGGGAAATTAAACATGGATATTCATGTTAAATCAGCCCCTTTTCGGATTCTTTTGCCCTACGACCGGGAAATTTTTTGCTTGTGATCGGGAACATTTGTTGCACCTACCGGGAAATTGCCCCCTCAGAACCATCGGGCTGGCTACGCGCCTGCATTAAAGAGTGAAGTGTATGTACAGGAACCACCAGCAAACTTGCCAGAACTTCGCAATAGAATAACCGCTGCCTTTGCAAGCATCCGACGGGCATGAATGATTAGAAGTTGATTATTGAAATGGAAAAGAGAGCGCAAGAAGAAGATCAAGATCTTGGAATTCCTAATAATTTAAACTAAACTTTTCAATATCAGAACTGATCTTTTTCTCAAAAAAAACAAAACAAACAAAAACAAACGAAAGAATGTGCTTGGAAAAGGTGTATTATCTAAAGACAGCTCAGACAGTAACAATCCGTGGATAAAATGAAAAAGTGGTTCAAATTTTCAATCGGCCATAACTCGGTCAATATGTGTCCTTTTGGAAAGATTTTTTTGGTGTCGGAAACCTAATGAAAAGCACTTTTCAGATGTATTAATTTGTATGGTTTACTCTTGTCTTTTCGGTAACAGAGAGCGCTTTGAGGGTTTCCTTTTTTTTTGAGACACCCGATATATATGGGTCATATTTTTGTACAATTTGGTCACTATAAACATGGGTCGATTTTTTTATCCGATGGACGCACACCTGTACCCATTTTGGGTCGGAAGTACCCCTCCCCCCCTGGTGTTCGCAAAGTAAATAATGGATTTATTCCATGTTAGCCTTTATGACCGATGACATGGCTACAAGTTCCTTTGATTGTCCTTGAAAGTATAGATGTCCAATGTTTGTGCTGTGTGGGCATGCGTGTGTGGGTATGCACATGTGGTGTGTATGGTGTGTTGTTGTTGTGAAAGGCTGGAACCAGAACATCCACCAAAGATGAGGCTCCTTGAGGGTTACTCTCTTGTGGAAAAGGGGCCCAGATTTGGAATTGTTTTGAGCTTGTTTCGCTCAACTGTTACATTTCTATCACACTATTATAGTTCTTAATAAGCCAAAAGCAGGGCAGCAGTCCCTTTCATTTGATCTCCCCTCAAATCTGCAGGGGATGGGGGTAGGGATGTGAGTGTATGTGTGTGTGTGTTTGTGAGAGGAGAGAGAAAGTGTGTGTGGTGTGAAAAGTTATCAAATTTACGCTAATTATTTGAATGTTTTTTTCCTGCCCCACTAGATGCCCAAACCGGGTCAGCCGGATGTTTTGTAGAACGGTGTCCAATTCGCGGTTAGTTGAACTTCAGTGTTGTTGCACCCCGGCGAAGCGACTCGGTTTAGCTGAGACATGAGGACATTTGCAGAACAACTCAAACCGTATCCTTAATTACTTAAGAATACATGTATTGATTGTTGTGAACTGGTAATCTCTCTAGACATAATAGACTCCAAGGTAATGGTATTATTTTAAGTGGACTTGTTTCACACAAAAAATATAATGATTGACCGCCGGTTTTAATTGGTAAGAGAGAGCGTATTTGTTCAAAAATCATACCTTTATTCTCATCCTAAATAAGATTTTAATTTTAAGGTAGCTTCATATCCCCCTGGATGAAAAGCAGTAGGGGGGTTTTTGCGAGGAGTACCCATGTCGAAGTGTTTTTTTTTTTGTTGTATTCCTTTGTCATTTTTAATTCGATTTAAACCAGACTATGGGGTTAAAATGGTTAAGGTGGGGGAGGGCTCCTTCATATGTGGATTGATGTCAAAGGTCATGGAGTCAGAGTCAAGGTAATGTGCGGGTAATTGTTTATGGTATGTGTTTTCCGCCAGTATGGTTAGGTTTTCGTTTAGCACGTCTCCTTTGAAATGTTAAGTCCGAATTACGCCAAGACTTGGGGTTATTAGGTGCAATAGGGGTTCCTTAGATGTGGATGATGTCAAAGGTAATGACCAAGGCAAAGGTCATCTGAGGTTATGTTCCAGACTGCCATCTTGCCAGAGGGATTGACGCAAGTTTACTTGCTGTATTTTTGTCCCCGCCGAACGAAGTAGGGGAGGGGACTATAAAATGGGCTCCGTTCCGTATGTATGTCCGGATGTCCGTATGTATGTATGTAGATGTATGTAGTATTGTATGTAGGGTATGTATGTCCGTGATAAAAATGTAACCTCGAACATTGGTCAATCTTTTTTTCTGGATGAGCTAGAGTAAGCCTTCCTAACTTGGGTATATTGTAGGTGGGGGGGGAACCCCCCTACTAACCATGTAATTCATAACCCCAGAGGTCTCCCCTGGGTCTGTCAAGGGGGGGGGGGAAAGGTCAAGGGAAAAGGTCCACATTACACAGAAATGTCAAATGGTGACCATATTGTGGACTAATTATCTGGAGTTCCATGAGGGCTACGATGATGTAAACTGGTGGAAAGAAGCGGGTTGAGGAGTGTCTCGACCTTATTAGATTTTGGGTTGTTGGAACAATATGCTAATTAAATCTCTATTGCATAATTTATGAAAATTTGACCGCAAGGCTTGTGTACAAGTTGCTGGAGTTATGTAAGCGTATTATGATGTGACTGGTGAGAACGAGGGGAGGGGGCTGAGAAGTCTGAGAAGTTCTCGACCTGATTAGATTTTGGGGGATTTCGGCAATTAAATATGCAAATGAGCTAAGGGATATTGCAACAACACGTCATGATAGGTGGAGGGGGGAAAAGTATACCACCAAATGGGATTAACATATGTAGTACCCTGTTTTCATTGAAAGGTTATTCTTTTTAGTTTTGGTTGTTACACGTGGTGGTTCAGTATTTGGGTTGACCAGCCTGTTTACATTTCTTGGAAAATGTGGAAAATATGGTGTTTTGCCCCTTTCTAGACCCTCGTTTGGAGTCCCCAATTTAAAATGTTGGTCACATGACATCAAGTGATGCATTTTAAAACCTTCAAATTTTTGAAAAATTAAATAAATTATCAATTTTTACTACATATAGTGGATTTCAGGGATTTTTACTGATGAATTTTAAGATTTCTTGAGTCATTTCACCAAAAGGTTGAACAATTTTTCGAGCTAGTGGTGGCCAAATTAAGAGTGAACTGTTGGTGCTATTTTAGTCTTCACTTAGTGATCGCGATATTCGGCGGGGAAATATTTTACGGATCGCCGTAAAATACAAGTTCTGGGGGCCGTTGTTTTAATTTCTGTGATCCTGAAAGGCTGACTCAGAGATTTTGAAAATTAATGACCGACCCACCCACATCAAAGCGCCCCAAATTTCCAGATTTTCAGATCAGTTTTATTAGAATTTTCATTCAGTCAGTACATTACATCATTGATAATATATTATCTTGGTTTTTTGGTTTGCACTTCATATTGTTGTAAATTCTTTTGCTATTTTGGGTGAGTGAGGTTGCTATATTGTCTGAGGCAGAGGCTTGGCTGACCTCGTCTGCTCTCCGTCAGCCTTTAGATTTGACGGCCACCACTCCAGTCCAAAAAAAACTCTACCAATGACGATGCAACACTATTGGTGTGTGGAATGTGGTAACAAATGAGAATGGACACAAGTATATGTAACCTCAAAAAATTGATATGGAAGTGATAACCAGTCTAAATTGCCAATTGAAGATTGGGACAGGAACCACTGAAAATTGTGGTAAATTCCAACAGCTGTTTGTAACTCTTCTACCTTTTTGTTGCCAAATATTTAATGGTAATTGTCAATTGAGAGTTTACGCTTCCTTTTCATGCAACAATTAAGATGACAGAGTTTTAGTCCAGGAGTGGTAATTCCTTTCATGTTGGGATATTGATGATGTACAATCATTGTAATCATTTGTATTTTTTTTATTTTTTTTATTTTTTTTATGTTTGTTCTTTTTTTCCTTACTCTGTTTTACCAGATTGGTCACCATGGATTAAAGGTCATTACGATGGACATTATTCAGCTAGTGAATTGCAAGTAGGTAACCTAGCGCATGAAGGATTTTTTAGCAGTTGACCTTGTAATAAACAAATTACGTTCAATTTTGGCGATATCAGGGTGCAGAACGTATAAGAGAAACCAGTAAGAACAAAAACAGGTCACCCGTACATCCGCGAGGTGCTGTATTCCTGCTCATTACTCAGTGTAAAATGGTTTGAACCCAAGGAAAAAAATAAGGTTTGCTGGAGGGTGTGAATGAGTTATGTGATTAAACTAGGGTACCTGATAGTACTCTAGTGCTGTATCCCTATCCACTTCACAAGCTGTAACCATGAGGTCGTCTGCTGAACATGATTGGTCAGTTGTTAAACATTAAAACTGGAATTTGCGGACCCCCAGATAATCATGGTTGCTGGAAGAGCAGTAGTGATGGTATGTGAATAACTAGTGGTACTTTGCTAATACGCAGTAGTGTATCCTTAGTACTACAGGAGCTGTAAAACATGGTTAGTCTGCGCATCATGTGGCTAGTGGTACTAGACATTAAAAAACGGTGTGAGAAAGAATTCCACAACAGTAAAATGCCCGGAAAAAATTGGAATTGATTATTCCTTTCTCCAACATATTGCATATGTTTAAATTGCCCTTATTATCCGATCATTTTGGAGGATTTTGAAGTTTAAAAGGATTGATGTCAATGTCAAATGTGCTCTAGAAACAAACTCTGGGAAAAACTCTGGTCGAAAAATCATCCAAAGCTTTGCTCAAAAAGCAGAAAAATTTATGTAAAAAATGAGGACGTAGCTGGAGTTGATTTTTGTGTAATTGCCGCTGGTTTACCTGCAGTTCTGTGATCATAGGAGGGGTGGAACTGTTGGCTTTCTGCTAAGAAACTCTAAAACAAATTAAAGGGGCAACAGGAGATTTTACATAGCAGGTGCCTAAAAAATGTGGAAATTCTGATTTTGACCACTAATGTAAAAGCTTTCTATCAAAAATATCGCATGTGAACGGATTATTAAGCTGAGAATCATTGGTTGCGTCAAAAAAATTTGAAAGTTCATATTAATGTGAGGAGCAAATACTAAATCAGCCTATGTGTAGATTGAAATGTAGCAAATAAAAATCACCTTTGGTTTCACTTTCAAGGCATTCTGTAGCCAAAGACCACGGATTCGAAATCTATTAGAGTCTTGAGAGACCGGTGCAAAATCTCCCCGTTACTGGCCTCAAACAGTTCTATGGTATTTTCTAGCTAGCAGTTTGCTATGCAGATTGAACCACGTACATGTAGGCATGTGTCCCTTCTTTAGGAGGGCCCAATTTTTGTAACTTAATTTAAAAGTAGTCGTTTGGGACCATGGCTCTATTTCGATCCCTATTTGCTACCAAGCCAGAAAGAAAAAATAGCACCGAATAGTTCGAGGCCCATACCGAGATTTCGGCACTGGGCCTTTATCTAATATGAAATCACTACGTATGACAAAATTTATGGATGCCCCAAATCTCTTGTTGTACCTAATAGTCAATGACTATTGTCATAGCAAATGACATAGTCATAGCAGGACCAGCAAGATTAAAGGTGCAACGAAGATTTTCACATAACACCGGGTCCCTAATAAAAAATCTGAAAATTATTGATTTTTGCACTCGTGTAAATCTTTCTATTAGAAACATACCCATCTGGTGGATTAAGAGGAGAAATATTTCTTTGGTGTTGTAAAAAAATGCGAAATACGGAAAGAAAATAGGAAATCCAGCCTATCTTTTAAATTGAAATATAAGCATATAAAAATGCCTTTTGTTAACTTTTGAGAATGTCTGTACCAAATGCAAGGTTAAAACATCTTTGGAGTGTCTAATCTATATGAAATCACTACATATGACACCTCACATGGAGGCCTCAAAATCTGTTGTTGCACCTTTAAAGTAAGCTGAGGTCTGGAAAATTCAAATTTGGAGAAAAGCTTGAATTTGATGTACCCATGCTCAATTATATTGAAAATGTGTAAGATGTAGTAATCTGATCATTGAGAGGATCTTCATCTTGTAGGATGATGCTGAGGCATTTTTCTATTGAAGCAAAAAGTGTCCAAAAGCTTGTATATGCCAGTTAGTGGATTAAAGTTGCCCTGTAGAAATAGATTAAAAAAGTAAATAAGCGTATGGGTAATAGCCCATACTTACAAGTCACATCACAAGTTATGTCTACAAACTCAACAATATAAAGTTCTGCATAGTGAAAGCATTAGACCTTTTCATATCAAAGTTTTCAAAAGCACATTTGTTTATGATGACCCATTTTATATTAAATAACAGGTCATCATGCAGCTGTTAGGCATAGCACTTACGCTAATTTCACCTTTGCGTAATGTGTATCATTGGCAGACGCTTGTCATGTTTCCAATAGTGCAATTTGCAAAGATCTGTACTTAAATTCTTTTGCACAGACAAGACTATGGCACATTACATTTGATTTGTTAGTGACCCTTTGGACAGGCAGTATGGAAATAAGGTCAACATGGTTGTACATTTGTTTGGTATGTTTCACATTAGAAATGTCATTCAATGGGTGCACCATTCAGTAGAACTTAACCAGTTTACTTCCTAACCGAATAAATACTGTAAGTGCAATAGAAATGCACTGTTTGAGATTTTAATGTCCAAGACATTGAGGAAATATTTGAAGAAAAGAATAATTCAAAAGTATTTGGAAATTGCCTCATATTTGATTCAAGACTGTCTGTGGGTAGGTGATTTAGAGTGACATGTGAACATAATTAAAAGGATGGTAGGGACTGTTCTCTCCGTGGAACCTGACAATAGCTGTAGCAGACCATGAAGCATTCTTGGGTTACCACACCAACTGCAGAACACCACCTTGAACATTGACATGAGTCGGAGAAAAAACAGGAATATGATGTACCCATCCTCAAATATATCATGATTGTGTAAATTGTGCTACAAATTTGATAATTTTGAATGATTTTCAGCTTAGAAATTAGCCTACACTCTGACAGTAAAGGCCACCACTCCTTATAAACCCCACAAGGTTGTCTAGTGGCGGTCCTAGCATATTTATATACATCTCATTTGACATATCCATGTTATGTTTTTCATATTCCTGTACATGTATACATGCTGAATAAAATTGAACTTTTAAATCATTTGAAAAAAATACCTGGAAATTGACTTCCTGTTAGTGAGATGTTTGTAGCAGTGACATGTTCACCAGATAAAAAAGGCTGATGGGGGTTGTGGTGGTAGGGGGTGTCAGGGGACTGCTCTCTATTCTTAGATCTAAGGAGGATTTAGAATTCTTTAGAAGGAATTTATTTACAAAATGTATGTCTTTTGCATTGAACAAGTAAATGCTACCTAATAAGCACCCATCAGTGGCAGTGGAAGGGAGGGGGCGGGGGCAGAATTAAGGGGGCATGGTCTGGTGTAGTTCAAAAGAGAGGGCATCTCTCTCTATTTGTTTTTCTTTCTTGTTCTAAAAAAAATAGGCATCAGAGATTCACTCACTGGCAATTGGGAAAGTAAAATGTAATACATCCTTGTACTACCCTAACAATTGTAACATTGTTACATACATCTATAGTTGTTATAGATTGGTATGTGTCATTAAATTTCTGATGATTTATACAAAGTGCTTTGTTGTATTAGAGCTATGCATCTTTGATAGTTTTGTGTTTTATTCTTAAGGGATAATCAGTGATGTAAGGTAAGAGGACAAAAAATGTTGAAATTTATTATTAGCTTATAAATCGGGGACAAGTTTGTACAATTCCAGGGAAAAGCACCAAATAGTTAAAGAATGAAGTATTTGAGAAATTTGTCAGTTTATTTTGTCATACCATCTCCAGCAAATTCCCATGCATTGATGGTGACTCAAATTGTACACTTAAAGACACTATCAGTGATTTGAAAAATATTTGAAATTTGCAGGAATAGCTTCAAAGTGAAGGATAAGTCTGTAGAATTCTCATAAGTTACCTTTTCTAGCTGTAGAATTGACAGAAAAGGAAGAAAACGGCAAGTGTTCCAAGATACGATTCTCCATTCAATTACGTGTTGTAGTAAGTGTCCGAACAGACAGTAATGACTACAATCTCCGATTCTGTCCTTATTAGGTTGCTTCTGGTCTTATAATTTGCAGGGTATGTTAGGATACCTGTACTTGTTACATACATGCAAAAATCTGATTTTTGATGATTTTTTCGGTTTACTGATTTAGCACATCACTGATAGTGTCTTTAACAGCGAATTGTGGTATACACCAGTACAGAATAAACTAAGATCAATAATGTATGCATTTGATGTCAAACTGTACAGGTCATGGTGCACAATACCATGCTTTGTATGTATCATAAAATGCAAACGATAAAACCCACTGGAATTTAATGCACATCAAATGAAATATTGATTCCTTGGCTAAGTACAGTTCTGTGTACATGAAAGTGTATGTTTACAACCAAGTGCAGATTTAGAGAAAGTTTTATCCTCGTGTCTCTTTAAAGGCACTATCAGTGATTTGCTAAATCACTAAAAATAAAAAAAATCAGATTTTTGCACGACTGTAACAAGTACAGGTATCCTAACATACCCTATAAGTGATAAGACCAAAAACAACCTAATAACAACAGAATTTGATATTTTAGCCATTGCCGTACAGAATAACTACAACATAATTGAACGACGATTCATATCTTTGGACATTGCCGTTTTCTCCCTTTTCTGTCAATTTTTCAGTTGAAAAAAAAAACGTATGAGAATTCTACAGACTATCCTTTAAGGTTATTCCCTCAAATTCCAAATATTTTGACTGTTTTGGGCAGATCACTGATAGTGTCTTTTAAGGAGGTTGAGGTTAAAAGGTCATATAGTGTCAAAATGGGTCATAAGTTATTTTTGGTTGAAGTTTTGCAGTTTCGTAAGTTTCCCAAAGTGTCTCTTCAATTCAAACCAAACTTGGTAACAATGATCGCTGGGCGAAAGGGAAGGAGTAACCATATAAGGATGTTGAGCTTCTTAAAAATCTGTAGGGCCCAAATGGTAACATTAGTTATTTGGTTAAATGTTTATTAATGTTTAATTTTTGTGATCGGAGGCTGTCATTTTCTTTTCAAGTGATCGCAAATATTGGGATTGTCAGATTCCTATTTTGATATATTAATGGGTAATTGAGACTTAATGAACATACTTAGTTCTCCAGGCAGACAAGCATAAAAGTTATAATCTTTTCTGAGAGGGCCAGCACAACAAAAGTGTTTAAAAAAAAACCCATGTGCGCTTGGCCGGACGCGAAACGGTAACTCCGTAATACTAGTGACTGCGCTCTTACCAATAGCTAACAAGCCAGGGTTGGTGGTAGAGGAGCGATAGATATTAATTTAGGGGGGTTTAAACACTTGTGTGCACTGGCCCATCTCCAGTAAAGATGAATAAATATTAAATGGTTATATTATTTGGGCCAGAAAACTTTTGAGAAAAGTTCTGAGGCCATTTTGAGGAATTTCTCAGTTATTTGATACTTGAAATAAAAGAAGAAAAAACATGTCCACGCTCTAATTTAGTGTTACACTTTATACTCTTCACCATTTTATATGTCAACAAATCATTGTGCCCAAATACTAGTCTTGTGGGACACATCTTTCATAGAAAATGCCAGCCCCTAAGGGGCTGTGTTCATTATTTACGCTGGGAGGGGGAATGAGGATTTCAAATTTTGTGTCTAAAAGAGGGGCACGGGGCACATTCTATAAGGATTGCTTTGTAGTGTGTCTGTGTATCTGTGTTGTATCTGTTGTGTGGTTAAAATGTTACCCTAATGTGAAACCCTGAAAATTAATTGCCTGCTGTTTCAACATACATGCAAACATTTTCATGCCACTTGCAATAATGGTCCTTGGGTAATGCCCCCCCCAACGTTGCCCTCCCATGAGTGGGGTCAAAGGTCATCTAGAATTATTTAAAGGCATGGCCCCAAAAATGGTCAGAATTATAAATTGCTTGGTTGGATCCACATATGTGATCGATTTTCTGACACTTGCTTACACCTGGGTCCTTGGGTAGTGGTCTTACATCTTGGTGACTCATGGACCTTGGCCCAAAAAGGTCAGAATGACAAAATTGCTTGGTGTATCCACATGGCAATTTTCATGACACTTGGATACAATGGTCCTTGATAGTGTCCCACATGTTGTGACATCTTTGGACCTTTGTCCCCATTCACAAACACAACGCAAGACACGTGTTTGGTGGTCCTTAGTGAAAGGAAACTTTAGAGTAGTTAAGTTTAGTAGATATTGAAAAAGCTGAACCGACTTACTGTGTACAAGTTTTCGGAGTTCTGTCAGGCTTATAATGATGTTCACTTGGTGGAAAAGGAAGCGGGCTGAAGGCTGGGGGCTGAGGAGTTCCGGCTCAACCTGATTAGTTTTGGGCGATTTTGGGCAAAATTAAGTATGAAAATGAGCTAATTATTATACAAAAAAATATGCGAATTGTATAATTTTAAAAACGTTTAACGGATATGCAAAAATTCCTTGCTGCATGAAAGCCTATCTAGGCGCTTTCTTTTTGCAATTTGGGAAAGTATGTAATTTTGCGGCTTAGGATGCAAATGAGCTAATTAATATGCGTATTTGCTGTGTATCTCTGAAACTGTACATCAGATAGGCAAAAAAATCTTTTGCTACATGAAAGCCTACTATGCCATACATCTTTTGTGTTGTTCTAATGGGGTCAAGTGTATTTTGGGCATAAAAATGCTAATTAAGAGTAATTTGATATAGAAGGAAAAAAAAGCTTGTGTATACATTATCTAGCGTTCGTAAGCAATATAAAAATGATTTAATTTGGTGTAAGGTGAAGCGGAGGTTGAAGAGTCTCAACCTGATTAGATTTTGGGGTATTTTGGGCAACTTGGTATGCAAATGAGCTAATTAATATGCAAAAAATTGGCGTAGTGATATTTTTTTTAGAGAACACGGTCTCGGATACATCAAAATTCCATCATTTCATGCATGAGCGCCTATTATGTGCGCATCATGTTTGCCATTGAAAGTAAGTGATGTTCCTATGTGCGGCTTC
>JAMKCH010061762.1:0-48497 GCA_023653785.1 Ophioderma brevispina
TGAGGGGGCAAATTTCCAGTCTTGGGAATTTTCCCTCTCAGGGGGGTCAAAAGGGCAATTTTTCCCGGTCAGAGGGCTAAAAAACGGCTGATTTAGCATGATTTTTGCAATTTTTTCCCGGCCAAAGTCGTCAAAAAAAAAAAAAAAAAAAAAAAAAAAAAAAAAAAAAAAAAAAAAAAAAGGGCAACGTTCCCCCCTGCCCCCCGCCTGTTACGCCACTGCCAATGTTAAATGTTATTTGGATTTCATTGAGATCCCACGAAAAAAAAAAACAATGCAAACATAATATGGGGAAAGAGTTCCATATGTACCCTCTTTAAAATTGTACAGGAAACAGATTCTTTTTATTTATGGCCTGACACAAACAAATGCCCTTACCCTAAGGACAAAAACAAACATGAATTTGTTACATGTAGAACTTCGAAGAGGGGTACATATGGAACTCTTGCCAATATATTGTCACGCTCCACACGCTAGGTTCTGTCGCTGACGCAAGCACTGCATGTGGAGGACGAACTATTCGTAAAATGCATTTGACGTAAAATGCATTTGTGAACACTTACGAATACCTTCAAATGCGTGTCCATACACCACAAAAATGGCGACCAGTTCAGGTTATCCTGTATTTTTTGTGATACTAACACGTTTTTTAGAATGAGGCGACTTAAATGATTTAAAGATATACACAAACATCTAGAGTAAACGTTGTTTTCTATTTAACGTATTTTAGGGGGAATTTCTCTTTGGCCCTGATGGAAAAAGGACATTTTCACTTGCACTTTCCATAAATCAATTTCAAGGTAAGCAGCAAGACACTTAAAAATGATTAAAGTCTGACTCAGAGATTTCGAAATATTATTTTTTTTATCTAATAATGAAAAATAGTCAACTAGAACTAAAGATAGTAACCTAAAATGCACAATTCCGAAATTTGACATGAATTGGATTTTTCGTTTGATGCAGTAAACATTTGTGTGTAGTATTACGTCCCATAGGATACTGTGTATAACAAAAATTCCGGATCCGGAATTTTATAACAAAGTTGTGATTTTCTATATGAAGGAATTCGATTTAAGCTTAGCAATTTCACACAGTGATTAGTATATGGACAAGCATTATGTACATGCAAAAAAAAAAACAAAAAAACGATTTTTTGGAAATTGAGGGCGCCCTCCTCAGGAAATCTCTGAGTTGGCCTTTAAATGAATGTCATGTATTTGTGACACATACGACAAAACTGGGACAAATATACTGAAAGGATTCGAAACTCAATTGTTAACTCCTACAATCGTGGCATAGCTACTGCATATACACATATGCATAAAATAACAAAATGTGTATTTTAAGATCGGGACAATGTTTTAAAAAAATACAAACTACCCTCAAAAATGTCTATTCGTCATGTATTGTTGTGTAATGTAAAAATATGCCTGAAACAGTAAACAGAGACCCATAGATTTGATAAAGAATTGGCTATAAAACATAGATTTTGGCACGCTTGATGCAAATTCCAAAAGGAAAAAGTGATTTTTCACGCTGGTCTTGAAAAACATCATATGGAAGCTCGCGACGCAGAACGGTTTCTCCCAAATTGGCTCTCGTGGTATTCATTCGGTTGCGGGGTACTTTTTCTTGATTTAGGCCGAAAATATACTAAAAAAAAGATCCTGAAATTTAACACTTTTGCGTTGTTAACGTTTAAAAAATATTGACAGTGAAACTTGCAAGATCACACTAGTAGGGGGAAATATGCAAATGGCCAATTAATATGTAAATAAATATGGTCTTGTTGTTAATTGTAAAATCTGCATGAACAGGAACAGAGAAACCCATAGATTTGATAAAGAATTGGCAAAAAAACATAGATTTCTGGCAAGCTTGAATGCAAATTCCAAAAGAAAAAGGGATTTCACGCTGGCTTCTTGAACATCATGGAACGCTTCGCGACCGCGCACGTGTTTCCCAATGGCTTCCTGGTATTATCGTTGTTGCTGGGTCTTTTTTTCTGATTTTAGGCTCCTAAAATATACTCTAAAAAATATCTTGAAAATTAAACACTTTTGCGTTGTAACTTTAAAAAAAAATATGCAAAGTTAAATTGCAAGATCCCCCTGGTGGGGAGAAAGAAATATGCAAATGGCCTAAGTAATATGTACAAATAATACTGCACAGTGCTTGGGTATCACTTGCATCTCACTACACACGTACCGGTTTCGTCAAATGTGAATATATTGTCTACGCGACGCCAGAGCTGCTGTTCTTTCCAACATAAAGCACTTCATGATCAACTTCCATCCCCGGCCAATCGAAGCTGTGGGCAAAAAGACCAATCTGGACTATCCACCAATTATGTCATTTCATGTCATTGTGTACACTGTTCCAATCCTCAATGGTTGTTAGATACTCATTACAAAGCGGAAAATACAATGGCGCCATGGACCAAAACACTGAATGATGAAAGCAATCTCTACAGGTTTCTGGCACTGTAAATTGTAGAGGATTAGAAATAAAAAAAAAAAACATCGCACCTGCGAATCTGAAATACATATCTACATAACCTTCGCACAGCTGATGGTACAACCTATCGAAAATCCAGTCTGACCAATGCCTAAGACAGAGCCAAACCACATTATGAAGAAGGCCAATGACCTGGATAGTCCTGATGGATGAGGAACACCAACAAATAGGTTCCCCAGAAATCAATGAGACAGCTAAGAGACCAGATATCACCACCCTTTCTACCAAAACAAAGATAGTATCATCATCGAGCGACTGGTCCCCTATGTAGAGACCCTATCCAATTCATCTGCCAGACAGAAGTGGAGATACCAAGAGCTAGTGGCTGACTGTGAAGCAGAGGGATGGCCTACATACTACTTTCTAATAGAAGTAGAAGCACAGGTTTCTGCAATACATCATTCCACAATGCTGGCATCCTTGAGCATTCCTAAAGGAAAGAAAAGGCTTAACAGATACACAGGCCAAAATGCACTCTCAGAGCTATCTATGATCATCGCTCAGCAGAACTCACAGGCATTCACACACAATGGAGCTACAAGCAACTCCAGCAATATGCTCAGAAGGGAATTGGAATGATTAAGGCGCTCCAAACCAATTTTACCCCTTACCACGCCCAAAGTCTGGTCCAAAGCCCACCGACTCAGAACACATTAATCTAGACAAGGAATACTGCATAAGGTGAATTTTCCCTACTAATTTACCATCACAGAGGTATATATCAAAGTACTTTATCTTAAAACAGATAAAGACTAGGCTCCGACGTTGTACACCGCTGGGTTCTACCGATGAACTATGAAGTTAACCCGAGGTTTAACTACCGGCAAAATGAAACACAACACACACACACACACGCAAAAAACCCTCGCTGGGGTTTTTGGGTTTTTTTTTTTTTTTTTTTTTTGTTTAAAATTGGGTTTTTTTAAAAAAAAAAAACTGGGGTTTTTTTTTTTAAAAAAAATCCCCCCAAATTGGGGTTTATAAGCCTGGGGGGGGGGGTAAAAAGCGGTGTTTGAAGGTATTATATTAATAATTTTGCAGTGGCGAAACTGTAATTTATACGGCAAGTCGTATGCATAGATCTGTGGTGTTATGTGTTTTATGGTGTTATAGGTCAATGATCAACACAAGTTTAGGTAAGGCACCACTTGACACACTCGTCATGCATTTTCTGCAAAGTAATTTTGTACGGCTATTATTCATTATAGCAAAGATAACATTCAAATGAATGAAAACAAAATTGTGTTCAAAAATAATGACAAAATAACATGCCTTCTAGTATTTTATATTTTTTTTATTCTGGGCACCTGTTTAATAAATTGAAAGCATTTGCTCATAAGAAAAAAGCTGTGGTGGTCAAGTTTCGCCAATGCCGAGGCAGTATAACCCTGTCGCAGATAAGAAAAAGCATAAGAACTGTCATCAAAAACATTGTATAGAAGATTACAAAAATGTAATCGTAAGAACATTTGGAGTTCCTCTATTTTAATTACGAGAGCTAGGGTCCCTTTAAGGTACCTAAAAAGTTTGTGGCGTTTAACATTCTGCTTTAAAACCTGATCATCATCTAGTGAGACATTTTGCTTCAGTCCTCACACCATTTACGTTTTGTCTTGGCACACAGCGCGCCCCATTGTTCAATTACGGTCAGAAAGTAAGTTTGACTCACGCGACCCTTGGCAATCTATCACTGCGCTAGGGGTCACAAGTTTCGACGTACATGCCCAGTGGTGGTAGAACGTTTCAATTAGAAGTCCCATTGATGCAAGTAGGTTTGCTCTTCATTTCATTCCTTCAAGCGCTACTGCACACGACAACGCCATACAGCGCAGGGCGGAATCATTGTAATACTTCATTTGCATCACTGGGACTTCTATATGAAACGTCTACCCAAGTGTCTGACACGTACTACACAACTGTTTAACATATTCGACACCCGGTCAAACAGGTTATTGGATTTTTTTTGTCCCTGTAGATTGAGCAATAACTTGGCCTATCGTAACGATTTACGCACCAAAATATTCCTACCTAAATTGTCTGTTAGCTGACTAGTTAATAATATAGGTTTTATTTTGGCAAAGACAAAAAAAAAAAAAAAAAACGTGAAAATACGTGAAAATTCTACCCTATTAGCTGGCCTCAATTCTCGATTGCTGCCGTCAGTCATTCCACACGCCATGCTTACAACTAGTGAGCTAATTGGTCTTTTTTTGTCAGGACCCATTTCTAACATCAGATCGACCACCTGATTCGTTCGTTTTCGCGTATTATATCCAGTACCGCGAACCGCGTTTTCTTCCTTGTCAGCTAATCGCAGAGGCCTTTAAAACAGCGTCCCTGACTGCTAGGGGAGGTCCATACGTACGCATGTCTAAGAATAGCCGCCAATTAGCGATGCGGATAAGGTGGCGCTGTGTCCCAGCAGTACCGACAATTAGCTCCAAGTAGATGGCGGACGACGACCTGTATCCATGAGCACTATCCTTAGCAACAACGCATCCACAGGCATTAATGCTTGAAACTGACGCAATAACAAAAAACATGTGCGCACAATGCTCCACTCTGTGCGCGTCCGTTAAACGTGTATGCGTACTGCGCAGTGTGTCGTTTTTAATACACGCGCGTCCATCAAACTGAATAATGTCACGAGGGCTCCATGCATCATAGACCTGCTTGAGTACCACGTTTTTTTTAATTTTCGTATTTTTTTTATTCCCTGTATGGGGTCGGTGTAAGAGAAAACAGACAAAATGCACCCAGACCCCACAAAAGTGACTTAGATATAAAATACACGAAGGAAATGAAGAAAAACAACACCACCACCCAATCACAAAACACTCCTCACAAAACAGACAAGACTACAACATCAACGGACACAAAAAAATACTCAAACCATGGCACTCTCAAAGGAAAACTAACAAACGGAAACATTATTTGAACCTTCAGTTAATAATGTTAAAACTTTTAAAAAGCTTGGAAACTGTATAGGGACAAGCTGAATTGTACGTATAGTTTAAACAGACAGAACTAATGCTAGATGTTCATGTTGGGATAACACCCTAATACCAAACATGAAACGAATTTAGAAAATTCAAACATTCACCATTTTGTTATTGATAATGAAAAAGATTATTCCATAATGGGACACTTTTTCTGCATTTACTAATCAAACGTGCAGAATGGTTTCAGGAGCATATCCTCACAAAAGAGAACAATTATAGATTCAATTCTGCCATTTGGTGACGACATAATGAGTGCAAATTACCCTATGGAAAGATTTTAAAATAGAAGGATCTTTCTATAGCAACATTTAAAGTTACTTTGTGAATATAACTCCAATCAATTCTTCATCAATTTGAAAACATACTTTCCATTATAGCTTCAATGGAATCCGAATAGATTGATCTCTTAAAATAGAATAGCTTGTGTTGCCAGTTTTTTAATTTAGGCCTACTCGCCGTACGCGTGATTACGCCAGTATTTTGTAACTTTGCCAGTCACCGATCTATCCGAAATTTTCCCTACGGATTGCAGAACCCATACATTTTCACTCTCCATTTTTCATTAGGGCCTAAATTGTGGGGGGGGGGATATTTTGTTAACCATTTTTATTGATTTCTTTTCAAGTTTCTTGACATTGTATTCGAGTACGACTCAAATTTTTTTCAACTTATGCTTCATCATAATGTGTACGCGTAATCGTCAAATTAGAATTCAGATAGTGCGGGAATTGTTTAACATTCTGAGTCCTATAGAACTGCTAGCGCAAATTTCATCAGGCAATTTTCAATGCTATTGATTTCACAGTTGGTAGAAAATCTATAAAGGATAGAAAGAAATCTCACAAGGAAAAACCTGCAGCCTGTATAAGCCACTAATTTTGGTGTCGTTTGTTGTTGTCATTAGTAAAATGTGGCTCGCGCTCGTTTGCTCACTGCCGTCGAAAACGTGGTATAAAATACCGTCAAAATTGCCGTTTTTACAATTCAATAACACACTTGAGAACGCGAGTTCTGTTTGATCCCAAACGTAGCATTTTAAACCTTATTTATTACATTTTCTATACATATATAATTAACTTACTGTTAAATGGAGATAGTAGTCGCGTTTTTTTTCTGTGTTTTAAAATTATACGTTTTATAGCTCCTGCGAAATACCGTAAAAAACTTTTTTTGACATTCAATCTACCACCACTTGAGAACGCAATCTCTGTTGGATTTCGTCTAGAATGTAGCATTGTAAACTTTATTTTATAGTTTTATCTGCATATATAATATTCAATTACTATTACATTGTCGATAAGAGTGAATTTTCGTTTTAAAATCATACGTTTTATCTTTCCGTAGATAAAAAACCCTGCGAAATACCGTCAATACAATATTTTATGAGTCATACAATTTATTGACAGTAATGTAACGTATATATTACAAAGATCAAGTAAGGATTTGCTTTTGAGTATTTTACAAATGAAGTTATCTATTATCTAACCCTGTTTGTTAGCTCTATCACTTAGATCGCCTATAGAGAGTAACATAATGTTGCTGGTTGCCATTTGTTTTTTTCATCCCCACCACATCTGTGCACTAGGCAACTCAAAAAGTTAATAAATTGAATCACACATGTCGTATTCTTATTTTCTACCTAGCCTTCTTCTTCTTAGCGTATCCACAAGTCATTGGTAATGGCTTGTTTGCACCGGCAACTTTCCCGTATCACGAATCTTAAGCCAATGCTTAGGCCTATAATGTTTTGTTCTATTTTTTGTCCTACATCCAAGCACACACCAATTTCTGGATTTAGACACAGGCCTATTCGATGTGAATTGGTCGGATGCGACGTCTTTGTGTAACCAGATGATGATTTACTATTTCCTGTCGTGTACGACAGAAATTCAGTGCATGATTTTTCTATAGCCCTGGGGGTGATTCTTCGCTAAGTGTCTACTTTCGTGTCCCGCTACTTTAACTCACTATAAATGAAAAAAATTACAATTCTGAAATATTTATTTTGTGGTTTTGTCTTGATAAATATGATCTTTATTATAAAAAAATATAAAAACCTTGATAAACAAAGTTAAATGTTGTTATTTTTCCTAATGTTTGATGCAAACCCCCGAAAACCCTATGTCCCGATGGTTACGCTTAAAATTACAATTGTCATTATTTATTTGGTAGTAAAATTTTTCTTTTTGGAAATACTCTTGATCACTAAGTATTTACTGATTGAACATAATTTTTATACTATCTATCAAATAATGCCATAATGCATCAATTAAATCCTAAATTTTACCATTTTTGTTAAAAAAAGTCTGTCCCTGGATTTTGAGTCATTTCCGTAACAAACATTTTGAAGGGCAGTCTATAAAATTGAAAACACTGAATCCAAAAATTAACCTGTCAATAAGTACCTGCCCGAAATGTTTTGCACACATCTTTTATTCCGGTATCTCTGATGAATATCCATCAAAATCAGCCTTTTGCAAAAAATGAGGGAGAGTACCTTTATCAGCGTCATTTCCGTAACGCTGTATAACACTATAATATAGGAAATTATGTCCATTTGATTGCAGTTGAAAACAAGATGTTGGACGTGTACCATAATATATAAACAATCACTCTAGGCATTGCCCTCGGAGGCGTTAGAATTGTCTAAATGTTTGACCATCATTTCCGTAACGGTTCATTTCCGTAACTTTTTACCGTCACGGAAATGATTTCTTGACACATTTCACTGTTCTATGCCATAAAATCTGAGTCATAATCAATCTGGTTTTTTCAATTTGAAACAAGCATCCCTCCCTCAGTGGCTCTTCATTTTTGTTCAAGATATGAGGAGTACGTAGTCAAGATATGTACTCAGCTTGACATTTATGTTGGATTGTCATATCTCCGTAACAAATAGTGTTACGGAAACGACTTTTAATGGTTTCCCGATGCCTTACAACACTGAAAATTACATGTCGCAAAAAATTATTTGAAGGCTCTTAAGATCGCGCCGAGTGCTCATTCTAGTTTTTGTGCACTATTGTGAACCAACCTCCAGAAAAAAAAATTACTGATTTGAAAAACTTTTTTTCTCATTTTTTTTAAAGCCCAAAGTAGACACTTAGCGAAGAGTCACCCCCAGGGACGTCTTACGATAGCTGGCAAGTTTCAAAACAGGTTTGCGGTCTTCTTTCGTGCTTGTTCTCCAATAACTTTTGAAAAGTTCTCGATGGGTGTGTGGCTACAATGATCCTGTGCAGTTGCGAGAGTTCGTATCCTCAACCAAATCTTATCTTGTCACTGTTAAAAATTTTGCCACTAGCCTTTGCCAACAGACGTTATTGTTCACTTGTCAATTTTAGTCTTGCACCTGTGTTATTATTTTATTTTTCTTTTTCTTATCCTGTCCTCGTCTACTCGCACATGTATTAAGGGTGGTCAATTTCTCGCGAGCCTTGGGGCTCTCATTTGAAACCCTCATTCTTACTTTTGGTCTTGTAAATGATATCGCTTAGTATGGTTAAATAAAAACTAAACTGAAGCTGAAACGATTGACACTCAAATTTATGTCACAAAAACGTTTAAGTAGCGCGTAATTGACACGAATAGAGCAAGTTGCGCATTTCCTGATCGCTAACGCAGGCGCGCCTTAACGATCCGCGGCACACGCTACTGTTGCGTATTTTGAATCCAAAACAACTTGATTCGACCACAGGGTCGTGCCGCCATGCCGGCCCAAAAACTCACCAGGAGTTGGTTACACTCCTACGGCGTTTCGCCCTCACGTCGGCGCCTATGAGCAGTACCACAGACATCTATAGCGCCGAAGGCGCTAGAAAGGAGACTTCCGCGATGATTACGCAGCGAAGCAGATAATTTGTTTCTTCTTTCCAACTCGCCGCCGTGCGTACTGAATTAAACAAAGGCGCGCTACGCACTTAAGTACACTGAAATTGGAAAAACGTTCAACAGAGAGTTACAAATGTAATCATTTCTTACAGGCATCGGCAACGGGATTATAAAGATTAAAATATAGGCCCTATCTTAATGACAGGGTTTTGTTTTGAATGAAGCAAAACATCTGATTGTAAAATACCGCTGCACAATTCAAAGTCGAACTGGGTGTTGAAATCAATAGTAAACATTGTGAATGGGGCGCGAAATTACTTTTTGAATATACCCGGAATATATAGGCCTACAAAATATTGAATGGCGTAAGACGTGTGATAGTAAAAAATATACCATCGGTCAAATGTTGAAATTGAGTGAAACAATTGAACAGTAAAAATCAACGAATGATTATTTTTTTATTATCGCACAAATATAGGCATGACTATCACTTGTCATTTTCTTTTCATGCCATGTGATGTTTGGGTGTGGCAGAGAGGTATCTCTCTCGCGCATATCACGGACCTTCGCTGTTATGAATTTTCTCAATCAACCTTTGACGAAAATGAATCTTAAATCATTTAATATGTAGGCCGGTGTACGGAGATGAGAGGCCTATATAGTCTCCTGGAGCCCTAACCGGTCTTCCACCAAAGTCAAACTAATGTTACTGAGAGGTCGTCTAAATCGTGCCGCCTATTCGTATAAAGGGCAAATGTTGGCATTTTTCATATTTTCATGAATACTTGGGTAGTCAGACCTTAACCGACACAATCGCGATATTCGGCCCCATTCCTTGCTATAGGGGGCCTATTTTTAAAATTATAATTAGAGGGAAATTCAAATTCCAAACAAGATGCGAAACAAAACAACAATACTTCCCATTTTCTCATAGCATCAAAACGTCAAATCGGGATTAACTGAAAATTTGGGGGGATGCGCTCTAAGTATATCTGATGAAAAAAAAAAAACAAAAATCAAAAACAAAGCAAAGGTGCACATCACAAAGCACCTTAAAATTTGTTTTTCTTTTTTAATAATTTGTTGTTGTTTTGTTCGTTTTTGGTTTTTTTATTTCTTTCTTCCTTTCCTCTTTTTCCCATCTTTTCCTTCCTGTTTCTCATTTTCCTTCTATTTTCTCTTTTTTAACGACCCCCGTTGTGACGGCCCGGTTACAATTCCTTTCTATAGAGAGTAGTTAATTTAAACTTTTATTGACGAGATCTTATCTATTAATATCTTGCGAATAGAGTGACAGCACAAATATGGATGACACGATGGCAGTAGTAGGCCCGATATCAGAATAGTACTCTGAGTCTCCCAACAATAAAAACAATTTCCATCAGCCAACAATAATAACGTATAATATTATTATTCTCTGTAGTCCAAAACCAGGTCCTAAACAATTTTTATGGCACCTGCATCCATGCTTGACTACTGAGTAGCTACAACCTGCGTGGCTTGAACACGACTGATCGCAGTGTCAGTTTTGCTTTGGCGCGCTCATCTCATGCATAATTCAGAGTGTACTTTTTGGTACACACTGATAATTCATGTAGGCGATTTAACACGGGCGAATAGCATCGGCGTCAACATCTGCGTCAGGAACAAACAGGTGCGTTCTGCATCGCAAATTGGCGAGTTTTCCGTCTACGCTTCGCTTCTTTACTATGAGCAGTACAGATTTCTATGGACGTAAAGATGTGTCCTACATGTAAGTAATTACCATGTTACTCTTTTTACTTGGCAGATGATCAGTCGGTTTGTCGGTTTTGTGGATGCACATGACGATTCAGGAGTAGTCGAATACCGAGATAGGAAATAATACATTTACAAGGGCAAGGTAGGTTACAAAAATAGTGTAAATACTTATATAAGAGTTATCAAGACGGGTCCATCAGAAGTTGTAGACAAGGATTATTTTGGTTGGTTTTTGAACTGCACGAAGCTCAAAGTTATGGAAGGGCTAAATTGGTATCGAACACCCTAAAGAGTGGATTTTTCAGGATGGGCTTTTTGATCCAGATTTATTTTTTTTTTATTTTAGATCCATGGCCCTAATCTGCTATGCTACGTCCCAGAACCCCAGATTTTTCCCAGAAGTAGTAAATTATTTTGGTGTCTGAAGAACTTCTACCATGTGAAATCTTTGGGCTAAGAGATGTTTGGTTTGGATATATAGCGAAAATGGTGCGTCATGTTGGTCGACAATATTAATTTTCACCAATGTATTCTGGCTTACAAAGTCACGTTTGATGTTTTTCATGTCTATAGGGGTCAACTTCAATTTCATCCACAGTTAGCATCCATAACGCGCTATTAGTGTCGCACTTTTCCGCTCCGTTGCAAACCCACGGTAAAATCCCTATCAGGAGGTACATAAACCCTGCGATGCAATGGCTTTCTTTTAAGAAGTTCCCCCCGACGTTTCAGTTATCAGTTTATCCCGTTAATTATTTTGCAGGAAATTTTGCGGCCAGTTAGATGGAGTGAACAGAAGTGTCATTTCGCACGAATCTGTCAAAGCAAGTACGCATATTTGTGTTGGCATCCATTTTGGATGGATTTGCGTTGAGTCCTTCTTTTTAATCAACATCAGATACAGAAAAAGAAAGTAGCTTATGTCAATTACGGAAGACATTCAAACTTCTTTATTTTAGGCCTTTTTTTTTATTCCTGTCAGATTTATTCAAGTGTTTTGGGGTGTGGTAGACTATTCCATTCGTTCTGATAGGTTGTACACCTTACACAATCAATACAATAAATTTTGATGACGAATACCAGATCAGATTATGGCCATAATGTAAAAATGTCGTTTTCTCACGAAAAAAATGCTTGTTAAGAACTTCACACGGCCTCGGATGTCCATACACTTTATCCGTTCGTTGACTGACTGTAAACAACGGAATCGATAACGCTAAAGATTGTACCACAATCTATTCAATGGATTCTGGTATGAAGCCTTCACATATTCGATACAAAAGGTTCATGTAAAATGGGTTGAAGCATCCATTCAGTTGAACAAAGTTGAGTATTTACGGCTTTTTAGTTTTTGATCTCAATACCACATCCATCTCAACTGAATTCGTACATGACAAATGCGTTTTTTTTTTTTTGCTGAACAGAATTAAAATCACTATAACAAACCTCATCATTTTGCATTTTCAGTTTGAAATATGAACAAAATCATTTCGCGAATGCAAATTATTTGCTCCTGTGTCGAAATTAAATCAATCTCATCAATTAAAGCAGTAATGTAAGATAACCGGAAAAATATGAGAACATAAAATTTTCTTCGATTTTGGTTTTAAATGAAAAAAATATGGCTTAAAAATTTAACTAACTTCACTTTTAAATTTATGTTTTTCAGAGCCATAAGAATAACAAGTCCCGGCATTAAATAACATTATAATCGTGGGCTCACTGCTTCATTTCTTTTCTATTTACTTGTATGGAGCGGATTTTGCAGAGTTAAAAATGTTGTCGATCAGTGCTTTATGTTTTGTAAGTTGGTATTAACATTGTTCAACAGACTTATCAAGTAATATCAAGTATAATGAACTGTTATTTGTTTATTTCCAAGGCCAGATGTGATGAAAACTAAAGTTTTACTTTTTTTCAGACAAGAATTGGATTTACTGCAATAGGTACATCAATGGCTTTGGGTGCCCTGCTTATGAAAACCTACCGCATCCATGTTATATTCTCAACAACAGTATCAAAACTCAGAAGAGTCGTAAGTTTCATTGAATTGCCCGAAATACCCGCCGAAATATTTTACAACACATTTATTATCATATTTTCCTAATCTTTCCTGTATTATTCTGTGCTCGTCAAAGGCGTTCTATACACTTGTGACGTCTAGCTCGTTATACTCGGTAGCGATTTGGGGCAGTTGACCAATTTCCAGACATTTATTGCAACATCTGCAGATGACCGCTCCCCCAAATTATGATTGCTTCACGCTTCAGATATATTCTTCAAGCAAGGGTTAATCATTATAGACCGTATTCAATAGGCTGCCATGTTGGTGGACAAGCAGATATACGCATTCCGTACTACAATACATTCACCTGGTCAATGATCCCTGGCAATGCGCTAAAAATGGATCGATTGACACCTGAATGTATTGTAGTCAGAATGGTATGATTCTTGTCCACCAACATGGCTGGTGACCGACGCCTATTGATACGGTCTTCTATAGCATGGATTTATGGTGTTATGGTGTTTGGTTCTACATTTATGATGGAGTAATTATATTTTAACTTGACTGGTCAGTTGCACATGTGAAAAAACGTAAATCACGGCTAGTGATTGATCAATTGTGCCAGCCCTTAACTAAGCGGCTAAGTCTTTCGGTATTAGTTCGGCTCGTAAGTATATTTGAAAAAGCTGGACCTATTCCGAATCAAGGTCTTCGACTATGCTTGGGTGCTTTTCGTACCTCTCCAATGCCAAGCTTATATGTCCGAAGCTAATTAACCTCCATTACATCGAAGATGGGAAAAGTTAGCTCTTCAATATGCTTAAAAAGTAATTTTGAGTGATGCCCAAACACATGACAGCACCTTTTCGCCTAAAATTACCAACTTCTATACTGGTAAACCTAAGGCTATCCATCTTTTGGAATAACACCCGTATAAACGGAGGGTTTTCACAGGTGTGTACCAAATGCTGATTAACATTGTTCTTTGATGTTCTATTAGTCCCCTTGAAACGGTGAATTTGATATTGATTTTAACTTATGTCAATATAAAGAAGGGTCTAAGTGATGATCTTGTTTTTCCAGCTAAAGTGATGATCGTCAAACATAAATATCGTCAACTAGAGCTGTATATACAGATGGGTTAAAGGTTGTGGAAAGGGCTGCTGCAGCCTTGCTTTAAGTCGGGTGATCAACGCCAGATTAGCGTACCTGATAATGTTCTATTTCACTGCCGACTTGCGGGCACTTTTGGCCTTAGAGTTGGTTGAAGTTTCCAATGAGAGTATTTAAATTATATTTTCTGATTCACTATCTAGTCTATGGCTTTGAAAGGCAGAGAGTGGTCGTCATCCTTATGCTGAGCTGTTGGAAGTTCTTTCAATTTGGTCCTCCCCAATTGAATAATCTGGTGGTTTTAGCTTGTGCTTCGAGTCCACCGTGGTATTCAAGGCAATATGAAAAGGTTTGGTTGAGGTATTGGCGCAAAAAGAAGTCCTTAATATGAATATACAAATATTGAGATCACCTTTACAGATTTAAGGCTTCAGTTAATGGCTCCCATTAGAAATAGGGGGGGGGGGCAAATGCGTGGGATTCCTTCCCTAATAATAAAATGCATGTTTTCAACCAACTGTTGGAGCCATGCTGGCAGGTCAGGTTTGATTGGACGAAGGGACGAGATGTATTAGCGCGATGTAAAAATTGGTCATAATTATGACCCATAGTTATTTGCTTAGAGGTGACCCAGTCCCTCGGTTGATCTTTTGTGATATTGTGCTTCTTTATGTGAAAACACGTATTACTTGAGTGCGTTGATTGCGCTTATACGTAGAGGAAAATATTATAGCGTCCCAGAATTGAAAACTGATGTCAGTATGATTGTCTCGTTCAGGTGATTAACATTCCTGAAGGAGGCTGATTGGTTACAAATTGTTAACTTTTTAAAAGTTGTAACTGAAATTTATTGTGGTGTTGTATGTTTTTGTTTTGTTAAAGTTTTGATGTTTTTAATACTCTTAAGACACGATATAACACCATTGTGTTGAGTTGTCGTTAAAACTGTAATACTCAATCACTTCACTTCCACCACTTAGCGAATAGCCCATTTTTTTCGGGCCTTTTGGTCATTCTCCTCCATATATTCTCTGATTTATTGTGGATGTTATGTAACCATACAGGGGGAGAATTAGAGAACCGTCTTGTGGTCTTCAACTGTGTAAAATGCGAAGGCAGCGAAACTAATCTCTACAAACTCCAAACACAGGTTTTCCATTAAACGTCATTTCTTAAGTATACCAATCAGACTAGACCTCACAGCGCAGGGCTTTTCTCAAGGTTGCCTTGACTATAGTCTCATTGAATGTGGAGGGTTTTTCCAATTCAAAAAAGTCCATCATGCTGATTGCTGTAACAATCGCAATGCGATGATTCCTAATGTCTGCCGGGGGAAAACCCACAGAGGAATCAATAACCACCGCCCAACCTTACCAGGAATGGTCCTTGCCAACGAGGACACATCGACAATATGGAAGTGCGTTATTTGTGAGAACAGGAACGAAGTAGAAGAAACCTCAATGTGATGATAACAAACATCGACGTCCCCACATGAGCTTAGCTCTGTCATAGTTACATCTCTCTACAAACCCCATAGTAGACGTTGAGCACCTCAAAAAAAAAATCCACAAACCCTGGAATTCCACAAAACTCATTTCTAATTGGCGATTCAAACAGCATAGTACCAATGGGGCTACAATTGATGAAACTAAACAACGAAGGACAAAGCTGTAGAAAGGAATGGATTCGACCGTCAACATCTACGCCTCCTTCACGTCCCTAAGCTGCCGCCATCATTTCATAGTGCCCGTTGTAAGAGAGGTTACAACCCTGATCTAGATATGTTGCCAAAAAACATCTCAAAATGTGTAGCAAGATTGTCTGGATCCTGTTCACAACTCAACATCGACCAAGCGGTATCCAAGTCACGCTTTGCAGAAGACCAACAAAAAGTGCCTTTTAAGCGCCGCTTTAACTAAGGAAAGAAGGAATGGCAAGGATTCACTGATGACCTGGATAAGAACGTGAAAAGGATTGCTCCAAAACCCATAACTAAGACAAATTTGACCAACTAGTGAACAATACCAGGCCTTCCCAAGGATTGTGCTAGAGAATATCAAGAGTATATCACCATGTTTGAAGCTGATCCGTTTTCGGCTGAAACAAATGCTTAAGTGAGGACGTGGAAGTTTTGGAGAGGATCTCCAGGAAAAGATCCAAAACCTGGCATACTTAATTGAATCCACTGATATGGCCCATAACAGCAAAGAAAGCATGGTCTACCATCCGAAGCTCGAAGGGATCCAACAGAAACCTCCACAGCAGCCAAATTTCACACACAACAAAGTTGCCCAAACCAACGCTTTTAAATGGCAATTAAGTGCAGCAAGAACCCAAGAAGATCAAACCAGGACTATGAAGTATAGTGGTGACCCTGGTTTCACTAGCCCTTAACATGACGAACTGGAAATCGGTATGCTAAACTTCAACAAGGAAAAGCAAGTAGGCCTGACAACATCTCTACTGAGCAAACTAAGAATATCTTGGACCAGTAGCAAAGGAATGCTTATTGAGCTCTACAATTGCTGCCTTATTTCCCACAGGTTCCCAAAGATTGGGAAGAAATAGAAATCACTGTTATGGCACTCCTAAAGCATGGGAAGATCCATCCAATACCAAGAGTACAGACCTACACTCCTTAGCCATACCTACAAGCTCTTTGAACGTCCTGATCCATCGTATCGCCACCTGTGATAGACGAAACACCTCATACCAGGACCAAGCAGAGTGGTCGGCCAGGCAATCAACAACAAGCCAAGTACTCAAAACTAAGCTCAACACATTGAGGATGTTCGATGAAAGGGTATGGTAACCGGAGCTGTGTTCGTCGACCTATCAACAGCGACGACAGTGTTAATCACAGATGCCTACTGCAATAAGATCCTGGAAATTACCAAGGACATCCGCTTGACTGAGTTTATCCGAGGATTGCTGGCAAACAGGATGTTCTTTGTTCAGCTAGGCGCGAAGAAGACGAAGAAGAAAAGAAGAGCCGATGCATGGCGTAGGCCTCAAGAATGGTCTACCACCAGGGAGTGTGCTTGCACTCTCCTGTTCAACGAATATGACAAACGACCAACCTATCAGTGCAGGAACCTGTCGTGTTATTTATGCAGACGATCTTGGATTAGCGCACAGATGACGGACTTCACAGGTTGTTGAAGATATACTCTCCAAAGCTTTGGATGAACCACTCCTTATTATGAGGAAAAACAACCTATGTGCAAATCCATCAAAGACATAGGTGTGTGCTTTTCATCTAGGCAACCGTTGAAGCCAAACGTCAGATTAAGGTAACCTGGTCTGGACTCCCCTGAAGCACTGTGATAACCCTGTTTTCTACTAGGAGGTAACTTGGACCGCACTCTCTCTTATAAGGACCACATCGAGAAGACGAAGAGTAACGTATGTTCACGCAATAAACATCTTGAACAAATTCAACTGCACAAGATGGGGGGGCTCGCCACAACCCTAAATCGACGGTACTTGTCATGTGCTAACTCATGTGCAGAGTATGCCTGCCCTGTAGGGGAAAGACAACCAGCCAAGAAGCTTGATTCAGCGTTAACTGCCTCTGCCTGCCTTATCACAGGATGCCTCCGTCCAACACCAACGGAAAACTTGTATATCCTAGCAGGAAATTGCCTCCACCAGACATCCGTCGTAGCGTAGCGAGATTGCAAGAGCGTAGCTGCCAAGTATCTAATGTGAAGCACCCTATGTCTGGACAGATACCTGCTGCCAA
This sequence comes from Ophioderma brevispina, assembly GCA_023653785.1. Taxonomy (NCBI): domain Eukaryota; kingdom Metazoa; phylum Echinodermata; class Ophiuroidea; order Amphilepidida; family Ophiodermatidae; genus Ophioderma; species Ophioderma brevispina. The sequence continues at coordinate 17,954 of JAMKCH010061762.1, forward strand.
CCGCCTTAAATTCCAGAGAGAGTTCTTAAGCAAAGTCAACCTCTTGAAACCGTCTCTAAGGAGGTCCAAGAGAGTCGCCTTGTGGAAAGAAGGACTTGCCAGCAACCAAGATAACATCTATCGGGGTTGAACATGGTGAGCATCTCCCCACTGGAGCTGAACTTCCCCACATGGGCTGAATGGCGATGCCCAAACAGATTGAGAACCAGAAAGGCGATCTAAGTTTTCTTGCAGAAGTGGGGTTATCTGGAAGCAGATAAGGAGGCTACTACCTGTGGTTGTTGGACACAGCACCACACGCCAATGGAACAACCTTGGTCTGCCCACTGTTAGAACAACAATGCACAGACGAGGAGCTTGCGGAATTCAGGGAAACAGTCAGACGTTGTGCCCATCTCTGGCTGGATTCATATTTGAGGAACGCGGCTGTTTGGACACGATAGGAACGCGATGTAAGCATCTATTTTTAAAGTGCATATATTTATTCATGTTCATTTTTATTATTGTTAGTGGGGCAATAAAAATGAAAACTATTGAACAATACACGCTTCTCTGCTTTTACATTTAGAAGGGCTTCCCGACTCAAGGTGATATCCGTGTTTTGCAGTTTCTGTTATGATTAGATGCCCATCGTTCTACTGGTGTGGGTTCTCAATGAGACAGTGAACAGTTGTTGAAGTTAGAGCTTCATCGATCGGTAAGTCGACTCCTTCTGGCTCTCTATCGGACTATCTATCTGATTTTTTCTCCCAATCTTAAATATCATCCCTTCTCTTTAAGCACATTTAACATATCATTTATTACAATTTTTGTTGAAGTTAAAATCAGTTCAGCCAGAAAAAAGAAAGAAATAATTTACAGTGACACTGGGAAGTACTGCAATCGGAAAACCCAGTTACTTTACTTCAGTCCTTTATGCAAACCAAAGCCCTGCTTCTTGTGTTTGGTGTATTCTTAGCCGGGAACTCGTAGCATATCAAGAGCACAGTTGAATGACAGTAAGTGAAAACATGGTGGTTTAAAATCAATTAGTCTGGCTATACACATGATGATAGCATGATGACATATAGTGTGAAAAAACAGACAATAAGTTGAAAAAAAAACAGTTGAAGCGGCTGTCAATGTAGTGTCGTTAGTAAAATCGGCGATTCATTTCGAAATAGCTGAATGGAGAATAGCAAATTGTTGAAATCAAATCCTCATATATTTCAAGATGGCATTGCAGCCTTAACCCTTGTCTGCCGTCGGGGCTAATCAAATGCTTTAATATGCATTGTCAATTGAAATGTTCCGCTCCATTTAATCCAAAACAAACCCCACCGGGGTATAGGTAAGATACAGGGTGATCCCAAAGTGATGGATGGGGGGGGGGGGGGGGGCTTCGAAAGAGAAGTACCAACATGCCTAACAACACAGGAACATCACAGACACTTGATTTTGGTACCAATAGATAGCTATAGTCCTCCTCTTTCCATTAATACCAAAATGAGTATCAATATGCCTAGCATTACGTCACAATGACGTCATAAAGTTCGCATGTCAGCAAAACTGCCATTTCCATAGACACAGTGAAAAATTCAATTTTTCGCCAAATAAGTACAAACAATTCCTATCATGATGTCACTATCTAAAGGCTGACTTAGAGATTTTCCGACAAGGGCGCACTCGATTTTCAAACAAATCATGTTTTTTGCATTATACATAAATGCTTGTACATATACTAATCACTGTGTGAAATAACAAAGCTCAAACCAAAGTCCTTCACATAGAAAATCACAACTTTGTCATAAAATTCCGGATCCGGAATTGTTTATCGCATGGTCCATTACTCTTAATATGTCTAGGCTAAATCATCTAAATAGTAATTCCTGTTTATTTGTAAAACGCTTTGACTTTAATTTGATAAAGCGTTATATCAAATGATGTTTTTTCATATATGTTTATGATACCAAATATTCCAATCCGTTTTGGCATGCACTGATTCCTTTATAAGAATCTGATGACTAGTCAGTTAAAGGACGACTCTAAGATTCCCTAACATACTAATCACTGTATGTGCCTTGAAATCTCTAGAAAGGTAGTTTTGGAGAATGACGATACAAGTCCTGTTGTCATTGATATCATTTACTTGTTTTATTGTTCTTTTCTGCATAGGTAAATACCTAGCCGGATCAATTTACACTGTGGCATTGATCGCCGTTCTTGGACTTCCAACATTGGAAGTAACAGACAACAACGTTACCATACATTTTACCATACTTTCAATGTCTATAATTATATCCAACGCCATCGTGCTTCACCTGATTTTCATGCCAAAGGTATTTTTTTAGTAAACCCATGTCAGAGGGTGACGTCATAAATAATTTGTTGCTGTAACGGTTAATATATTAATAATATTATAAAATTATTAATATAATATACCTAGATATTTACTCACCTAGGTATTTTTTTCAATATAAAACAACATTAACCTTTCAGATTTTGAAGTTATTCCAAAAAGAGAATGGTGCCATTAAAATAAGTTTAATGCCGTCGTCGTCTGGAAATCACAAGGATAAGTCTGCTGAACCAGGAGAAGCGCACATTCAACTGCTTTGCAGAGAACTTGATACGGTAAGATATTTAAAGATGTTTTGCACCGATTATCAATAATAAGTAACATTTTGGTACTCGCATAATATTCGGGATCTTTCGCTTTTACTTGACCAGAAACAACGGCTATTGAAATATCTACTGCTGGAGATCAACGCTTTCGAACGTAACCAAGACACCAACAAACGTTTGCAAACAAATCCGAGAAGTGAAGACGTGCCATAATTCTGATTACTATTCCAAATGAAGAATATATGCAAGAGCAGTTTGGGGCCACGGAAGTATGGTTGTCGCAATACTTATCCAAAACATTTTTATGTTTGAATTGTACAGTTAAATCATTTGGTAAATATAATATGAAGCTAATGTGCAATTCACAAAACAATGGTTACTGCCTATAATCCTTGAGTCTGGTCGATCGGAAGAAAAACCCAGACAATATAATTTAAATATACCAAAGCTAACAACATACAACACTAAATGGATTTTATCTATAATATAAAGCTTACACAAATGTTTGGCACACAAATGTTAGGGTGGACTTCAAAACTCGATCGCTGGTTGACCGGCGGTTCTTGGGAGGTAGAAGCGTCTTTCATTATTCAGAACAATAGAAACCAATTTCAACCGACATAAACTGGGCAGAACCGACGCGCAACCAGTGGTTGAGTTTTAATCGGTCCTTTACCCACATACAAACACCAATATAGAAACTTATCATTTTAATACTCTAATGTTAATTAATAGGCGATTATTATTTATTTGGTTCATAAATATAAACATGGTGGAGTAATTAAGGGGGTCATTCTGCCAGATTTGTGTATAAAGCATGCTGGACTAGTTTATCATATTTTAAACTAGTCCAGCATGATTGACAAAACAAATTTTACGTCACAAATAATGTCGTGTCAAGAGAAACCATGCGCAACACCATCATAATCATATCAAGCATTATGTACATGTACATACCATACTAGTTTAGACCCATTCCATTGTGCGCCAGCGTAATTTAGGTTTTCGGTGTATGTCATTCTCTTTCCCCCGTCCGCAAATAGATTATTAACTAAATAAAAGTTCTTATAGAACAATTCCTTCAAATATTTAAAGGTAATTGCTTTTAGGCTAAAATTTAAGGCCTTTTATGAAAATTTCACTTTAATAAATAATACATCTCTGAGGAGTGTACTGTACAACTGTACGATGCCTCTGGTATTATATCTTTTGTGTCTTTTACCCGAAACTGTGCTTAGACTAACGAGCTGTTCGATTATTGTCAAGATTTTCAAACAAGATATTGGGGAGAACTATTGTGTTTCCGTAGAAGTCTTCTTCCGCTTTCAATTTTCGAACGTCGTTCTTGAAGTCATTAAAATCAAAATCAATTTGAATAGAAAAAGTCCTCTACCATATCCTTCGAGCTTAGTAACTTTTTTGCGGTAGTACCAGACGCATCCATGGGCGCAGCCATTTTACACTGGTTGTTTACGTGTTCATGACCTCCGACCCCCTCTGTTGTAGTTGTTTTGAGAACGTGAATGCTTCGGTGAACTCATTACTACACTCAAAATAATCACGAGAATACGGAGCCCCGGAAGTGGCATGTTAGAAATATGTTTTTGAAATTTTCTCGAGATAAAGAAATTATCCCGAGAAAGGATCTCGAGATAATAAAATTATCTCATTATCTTAGGATGATTTGATTATCTCGAGATTACTAATATCGGGAAATGACATGCTAGAAATATTTCTTTGAAATTATCTCGAGATAATAAAATTATTCCTAAAAAAAGATCTCGAGATAATAAAGTTAATAAGGCTGCAAATAGCGTTCTCAAGAGACCGGTCGAGTGCCCATCCGTCGGAACCATGTATTATTTATGGAATAAAACCCAATCTCTTTGTGACATCATCCATGCGGCGCAACTTCTTTTCCCATTAAAAAATGTCGACCATTCTTGAGTGGTGACCCGAATCTTGAAGAGATTTGAAAATCTTGAAAATTAATACCACCTAAATGGAAAGTGTAAATGCATAACCTACTACTATATATCATAATTAAAAACTAAAACGGAAATAAATCCCAACCATAAATAACATAGAAATGACCTTCACCATGTTAAAAATGCTAATTTTAGCTTTCTCTTCAAGATTGTTGTTATTGCTTTCAGTATGCAGACGACCTAGCTGCAGCTTGAAAATGAAATTTCCAAAAGATAGCCTACAATTAGTCCAAGATATATAGAAAAAACATCCGGAAATAAATTGGTAGAAGCTGAATTTTTCAGAATAGTTTTCCTGATGTTGTAGGGAGCAATATATCCCCCAAGAATCCCCTGTGTGCTATTTTAGAAAAAGGGGGTAAAGTTTGTACAGGGGTCAAATTATATATAAAATGCTCCAAATGCGTACCAACGTTTGTGTTATATCATTAGGATTAAAAAAGTATAGTTTACCCTATCTGCGATTTATGGATTATTTACTATGTGGAAATAACCTATTCAAGGTCATACTAGAGCAAAGGCTCGGAATGCTCCGATTCTTTCCAAAATTGTATCAAATTGTTCGTCTCGTTGTGTATAAGCTGAATAAATATATTTAAGCTGAATAAATAGTTAAATAGAATAAATATTTAAATAACTCTTAATATGGAATTTTCCTTGCAACCTTTAAAATGACAGGAGAATTGTTTAGGATACCAAGTTAAATCTCAAATTTTACTGGATCGGTTGTAGACCACCTACCGAAACAGTTCAAAGGGTTATTAGACAACAGGTGCCAGAAAACAGCAAACCTGTTTTTGAACTTTGCGTTTCTTCGTACATACTGTCCAATAAAAACTATACAGTCAAAGATTAATTTTTTTGGCCAAAAATAAGTTCATCTTACACGGAGTTTTACTGATTCTTTTTTTAGGAGTGTTCCAGCTTTCATGAGATTTTTAGTTGTTTAATTTGGGGTCTAAACGGGTCATGAGTTATTGCTAATTTCTGAGACAGTTGAAAAACCCTGTGGGCCAGTTTTCGGCTATCCTGATATCAACAAGTTGCCAGTGAAAATACCTTCAAGACATTCTTATGAAAATTAAATAAAAATACGTATAAAGTGCTGGCTTCGTTGATCTAACATATTATAACTTTATATGTCCGCAATTGCTAAAAACATGTAGCATTTGGAAATTAAAATTGAATGTTTCAGTTTTGATTTGTTGTCTCTGCTTTACTCCAGGTTTCAGCAGAAGGTAGAACTCTAAAAACCTCTTGTTTGAAAAAGTAAAACAAACTGGGAGACCAGCCACTTTCCTAGTGCTCTTTGTTGACACTGATTTCTTCATCAATTTCTCCCGTGGCATCTTGGAGCCAGCGGGGAAGAGGGGAAGGGTAAATTGTCCCTCCACATTAGACCTTGCCACACATTGTCCCTCAAACAGACTTGTATACTGTTACATTAGTTTCATCAGTCAAATTCCCCAAATTTCAACGAATTTCATGATTATTGGCCCCTGAGATGAGTCCTTCATTTCACCCCACCACATAATAATTAAAGTATTTCATAAAATAACATATGATTATTTCAATGCATGATAATACATTCACCTGATCTGTACAATATTATTTTTGGTTGAAAAGGGCTTTAAATCCCACAATGATGCTACATGCCTTATACCTTTAGTTTCTTAACCTTCAAGGGAACTGGCCCAATTGGTATTTTATACTTTTGTGTTCAACTGACAATATCTCCGCTTAGGGACCCCCAATTGGATGGAATAAAAGCGAGGATTTTAGCTTAAGGAGCTTGTCCTAACATAAAGTCAAAATATCTGCAAAAATGCCAGTTATATTTTTTTATAAATTTTAGTTTGATATGTAAATAGTTTTTTCATTGGAACAGTCTGTCATCGTTCCCCCATAAAACCATGCTTAGACTTTCTGTGCTGCCGTGCACGACAGAAGCTGACAGAAACTACTACCTCATCTATTACATAAAGACGGGGCGTGTTCGCTTATTCATTCAGTTTGGGATCTAACATTGGAATCATTCCAAATATGTAAAACCTGGGGTTCGAGAAAAATTGGGGGCGCTTCTTCCTGTAATCTCCTCATTCCTCTGTCTCTTTAATACAGTTTTTCAATAGGGCCTACAAATCGATTATTACAGATATGACGCAAACCCAAAACAGTCCCTCCATTAGATTACGTTACGGCGTATTATGCAATATATTATGGGCGTATTTATGCAATGAATTGATAAAATAGATAACCTTCAGGAGAAAGTTATCCGTCAGCATGAAATGTACAACAATAACTGGTTTTCGGCCGATTTGTTGCATGACATAGCCACGAATGTAAATTTTCCCTATATTGTTCAGCAACCGTCAGTTTCGGTGGGGGCATTCCGTATCTTAAGTACGGTATGGGCCCCTCGGCCACGTGAAAAGTAGGGCCTTTTCAAGTAAAATGTACCACAAACTAGGGGGTCATTCAGTACACAACCTGAAGGTTCAAATAGGAATTGCCTCTCTTCCACCCAGAGTTCAAAATTGGGACATGATGAAAAATTGTTCAAAATGTGCGCGGAGCGCGCGAAAATTTTGAATTTGGGTGTTAGATTCTTTAAAAAGTGGATACTTATGCAAACTGTTAAAAAGTGGGTAGCAGGGAAGAAGACAATGGGTGGTCATTGAGTACTTTAGGATTTGATTAAAAAGAGGTCATTGGGTATAGCACAGTAGACATCAACAACAAAAAAGGGGGGGGGGGTCATTGGATAAAGCCAGTTTGAAAAAGAGGTCTATTCACGAGGCACATCCTGGGTAACCGTAGTGGAAGTGCTGCACGGGCCGTCGGTATAATACACCAATCAGCGATACTTCAACATCCGCGGTATCGACGAACGTCATTTCTGTCCATTTACGGAGAGGAAATTGAAAACGAAAAAGAAACAAAAAAACACTACTTTCTTCCGGAGTAGATTGAATTTGCACGTAAGATTGGACACACTATACTTACGCCAACGGTTCGGATGATATAAAAATCTCCAACTTTTTTCAGGTAAGTCGGGGACGAGGCTATGGATCACGAAGTGTCCATTTAAAACACTTTCAATCTCATATAAAGTACCTTTAACCTGGATTATATGCCAAGAAATCTGTAATTATCTGCTAGTATCAGTAGCAGTATCTAAAGGCATCTTCTCTAGAAAAATCATCAAAGTATAAATTTAGAGTAAAGGAATTCGTGCGCAAAAAATATGGTCTTCAAGATTATGATCTTTACCGAAATTCCGAGGGATGGAATCAAAATTCAATCATCGGTTTTTATTCGGTTCCGCCGGTTTCTTTCCGGTGTAGAAGTAATAATATAGTCCGACGTAATCATAGTCCGGCCACAACGGTAAAGAATAAGGCACTCAATTCAGTTGACTCTTCAACATTTATAATAGTTGCACGCTTTATTCCGTTATCGTCTATGGAGCCCGGACTGTGGCTCCCGGCGGGGAATATATCTGCTTTCACACCGGTTACAACTAGTTTCCATTGTTCTAAACGATTCAAAACGGTTCAACCACTATGACCCGACGGTCAGCCGGCGGTTGAGTTTTGAAATACCCCTTTAATATTGGATTCCTTGCAACCTTTAAAATTACAGGAGGAGATTGTTCTAGGATACCAATTTCTCTCAAATTTTACTGGATCGGTTGTAGACCACCTACCGAGAACATTTCAAAGGTTTATTAGACAAACAGGTGCAAAAGAAAACCGCAAACCTTGTTTTGAACTTGCGTGCTATCGTAATCGTTCCCCATAGAAAACCATGCTTAGACTTTCTGTCGTGCACGACAGAAGCTGACAGAAACTACTAAATCATCTTATTACATAAAGACGGCGTGTTCGGCTTATTCACTTCAGGTGGGATCTAATACATTGGTAAGCATTCCAAATATGTAAAAAAACTGGGGTTCGAGAAAAATTGGGTAATAGCACAGTAGACAGCAACACAAAAAAGGGGGGTCATTGGGTACAAGCCAGTTTGAAAAAGAGGGTCTATCACGAGGCACATCCTGGGTAACCGTAGTGGAAGTGCTCCCCGGGCCGTCGGTATGTAATACACTAATCAGCGATACTTCAACATCCGCGGTATCGACGAACGTCATTTCATATATATTTACGTGTGATACACACTGACGGATGTTCAGTCAATGGTAAAGTTCAGTTCTTTGAACTGTCAATATTGAATAAATTTCTTGTAATAACAATATCAATTATTTTATCTCATGTTTTGTTTGTATAAATAATAATTTTAATCAATTAGTTTTAATAAAATTAGTATTAAAAACACAGGTTTTTCCAGTTTGAAATGCTCAAATACTTGTGTTACGAGGGCTTAGCATCCACAAAACACGAAAGTCTATTCTCAACATCCGTCCAAAACAGTCAATTATTAAATTATCAAGTAATTACGTAAGTTAGAGTTTTGAAACTTGATAAGCTTCCGTCCATCATGTGCAGCCAAATTCGCCATAGGAGTACTTTTGAAGTACCGCAAAAGTGGGGCTAATCATCAACCAAGGTATACATACAGTACCTTAACCACTAGTCATCCCATGGAGGAGTATCTGTGTGGGTTCTCCCATGCAAAAGATCTTGGGCGCAGTATGATTATTTTAATAATCTTATCCATTAACATTTTGGTGTTATGTTTCTACACAAAATGTCGTATATTGAGGATTCTGATGACGCTCAACTCAAATATAAATATTACTATTAAAGTTTAAACTACGCGGTGGCGGCCAAAATATACCAAATAGTTGCTGTGGATGCAATGGTTTGCGTACTTCACACTTACTCAGGTGTAGGTCCTGCATCAATCTATAATGCATCAAAGGGGTACCCCTGGAGTTGCTTAAGCCATGGGTTATACCGCGAGTAAGAATCTGGCTGTGTATAAACAAGCTTACAGTTACGGTTAGGTAAAAATATCTTTAAACACAAACAAAACGATATGAATTAAAATAACAACATATTATATTTTTAAAATTCATAATCTAACTCAAAACTAACTAAAAAATAATTAGCAGTGGCCTCTAAAAAGTGACGAGGGAGGGAGGGCGTTTTTTAATTTTTTTTTACTAAATGATGCCAAAATATGGCTGTTTTCAACGAACATTGATATTACCACCGACTTTTCAGCCGCATCAGAAAAATGGTGAGTAGACCACCTATAAGTCTTTAAAATCATATGAAAGTGACTGTGGTTGATTAATAACACAATTAGGCCTATCATCCATTAAAATTTCAGGATTGAAAACATACTAATTTAAGAAAATTGTAAAATAAAACAAAGTTTGGTCTTTCCCCAAAAAGTGAGGAGAGAGGGCTATGAGAATCTGATAATTTGTTATGCGGCCTAAAGTGGGTGAAACGATCGACAACCTCGTCCATCCAAACTGAAGTAAAGTGTCAAAATACTGTCCTATGTGTCAATTTGGTACATATTTACGCTTCTCTATTAAAACGGCATTCAGGACCACCCACTTTTAACTTAAAGAGACATGAGGAGATTTCCAGAAAGAAGCGCCCCCAATTTTTTTCAAACCCGAGTTTTTTGCATATTTGGAATGCTTTCCAATGTATTAGATCACATCTGAAGTGAATAAGCCGAATACAACGTCTTTATGTAATAAGATTATGATTTAGTACTTTCTGTCGTGCACGACAGAAAGTCAAAGCACGGTGTTCTATGGGGAAAATTTCGATAGTCAGGCAAGTTCAAAACAAGGTTTGCGGTTTTCTTTGTACCTGTTTTTCCAATAAACCTTCGAAACGTTCTTGGTAGGTGGTCTACAATCGATCCAGTGCAATTTAAAAAAATCTTCTCCTGTCACTTTAAAAGTGTCCCCTGTTATTTTTTTAATTACTTATGTCAAGAAATCAAAGCGTTACATTTCAACGATGATACGTCTTCACCGCGGAGATTTCAAAATGGTAGCTTGTGGCTTTACATTTCCACGACAACAACTCTGTGGGAATAGCTACTTTACACTTTTCAGATTTTTATGATTCAGGATTTATAAAAAAAATGATTGGCATTTCGTTATTTTGATAAGTGCACATGACACACACTTATCTAATTGTGATCAAGCATCTGTTTAGAATTCATTTGCTACTTTTAGCAATAACTAAAATAATAGTTATGCATGTAATGTACGTACTGTTTAAAGAATTGCATGAACCTTTGAGTTATTTTAAATAAGAAGAATGTATTTAATTTGAACTACCTTAAAGCTAAACAAATTACAATGATTAGAAATAAAAGGCAAATTCCCTCAACTCATTACTGTATATCAATAATTACGAACTACAGGTTAATTATGTAACGATCATTGAACTCAACATCATTAATTTTTTTCTCACTCTTAGCCTTGAATACAAGGGAAATCCATAGAAGATTTTTATTACGAATATTGCTGTTCACTCAATCGAATCAAGGAATTAGCACTCTCGAGATTGAGTTGTAAGACGTAGTAATCAAATAGCGATTGTGAGTATTCCGCCGTTCGGGAGAATTCGGGAAGAATGTTGTCTCCCGTATGCTCTCTTCAGTAAAAACAATTTACATCAATATAATTTAACAAAAACGTTATTGCATTAAAGCTACCGGTTATTTTTTCAAAAAACAAGTTATTTTCTGGCTTCTGAACGCTAATTGAGACCCGACAAAATCGATTCGGGTTTTTATAACGAGTAAATGACTTTTATTAAATGTAATAAATGCGAAAGCATTCTGGTTCAAATTGGCCATGCAAATTGAAATCTACGCATGGGCAAAGGAGAAACAGTGGGAATGCGTGTCTGTGGTGTGTTATTGAGCAATCAGAGGACTTAGATGAGATTTAATTTTACTTTATGAATTCCAAAGAAAATGTTCCCGTAGTGATTTGATTTCAGATAAACATTTTTACGTCGTGCATAATGCACTAACGTTGTCGCAATTAAAAATGAAATGGCATGTTGCAGCTTCGATGGGCACAAACCATAAGTTTGAGTTAAAAAAAGCGAAGAATGTTGCTTAATTCGCGCCCTAACTTTCCAACGTCGATTAACCCCACCTTGGACACGGGACCTGGTTGTGTAACAAATATGAATAATTTATTTACATTAATCAGGAATGACTACTATTGTTTGAGAAACAATCCATTATAAATAGTTGGAAATCACGAGCACTCCACTTAAAATAGTTGAGGAGCATGGACCAGGTCAAACATCGTCGGTTACCCCTCACTACAGAAAATGGTTGTTACATTTGGTAGTTTAGTATGGACCCCTAATTATATTATAGGTATAATCTCAAATTGTCACTTTTCAATAGGGGCCAATTAAGTTTAACAGGGGGTCAAAGTATTAAAATGCCCCAATCAGTTGAAATGTATGCCATATTGTCGTTCTAGTCATCTATAACTATTGGTTTTGGAGTTTATAGGGTAGTGTAAAACTGGCTAAAATGGTAAAAAAGGTATAATTTAGATTTGTACAGGGGTCAAAATCAGAAGTTGCTCATTGTGTTGAAAATGTAGAAGTTGTTCATATAGCTTAATGCGCAAAATAAGGAATAGTTGTACCATCTGAAGGATTAGTTGGAATGGAACAAAATAGGTCATAGGGCAACAGAATGCCTATTGGCGTTTGACTTATTTGACCATTATCTCCGTAAGGAAAATTTAACATAATCAAAATATACTTTTTGGGAGTCCTCATACCTCAGGCAATAACTTGCAAGTATTAAAATATAATCAGATTAACTTTACTTGACACATGTACAAATTGAGATTGACTTTTTACCCATTTTCGCAATTTGTTACCCTGTAACTCCAAAACAAGGTCGTAGGTGTACAAACTATTACATTTTTGGAATCCTTACTGATTAGATTGACAATATGGCAACATTTCACACAGATTGGGGCATTTTAAAGTTGACCCTGTGTAAAGTTTAAATGGCCCCTATTGAAAAAGTGATGATACCACAATTTGAGAGTACTCTACTAGCATGTATGTAGCGGTACATTACTTAACTACCAAAGGAGTCAACTTTCTGTAGTGGGAGGTAACGAAAATTCCTTAAATAAGTGCCCCTATGATATCACTGCTCCTCATCTGAAAGTTGTGCTACGATTAGTTTTGGCATTTTAATTTTATTTGTGATAGCAGAATCATGCCTCACGAAACTCCTGAAAGTGGTTAACGGTCCACAAGGGGTATTTCAAATGACAAAACATTGGCCAATTATTGAACATTGCCAATGCGTTTTTTCTTCTTCAAGGATTGCAAAAGTGTAACTAATCTCGGCAACAAGGCAAAGGTAGTTGGTGTGAAATGTATGAAGATTCAAAGTAGACACAAGATAAGAAAGTACAGCCGTTATTGGCACGCATGTGGAATTTACCACCACGGTTGTCGGATGTGGAAATGATCTCATTTGCTGTTGTACATGGATGCCTTATATACAACTTTTTTCATCAAGTTTCAACTGAATCCGACAAATTAAAAAAATGACCTATGGATGACCTTTGAACTTGGTTTTGAATGTACAAATGTACACTGATATTGTTCGATGTTAGGGTATGAAACCCACTTCCATTCAAGTATGAAATTAATCTGTCAACGCTTTAAGTGCAGGAAGAAATTCTAGGTTTTGGACATGTTGGAAGCGAGCCCATAATTATAATGATAAATATGCAAATAAGACGAAATGTATAGAGTTAAACATGTCTATTGTATCTAGTATTCAAAAAAAAAAAAAGTATTCACAGACTCGCGCACATGCTACCGAAGTAATTCCTATATGCCGATATGTAAACAAAAATAATATACCACATTGTTATTTTTAATACCAGTCCATTTAAATTCACTATTTGTTTAACTTCACAAATCAAATAGAGGTCATTTCCTGACCAATCCATTTTATTAATATGGGTGAAAATCAATATATCTAAGGAATAGCTGTTTAAACCTGATCTTAAATGTAATACCTGGAATATTTAAACGTCATGCACGGGGGGGGGGGCACTCACATGTGAAATGGATATGGTGTAAGGCTCGCGCTTCCAAACCCAGGGACATTTGGTGACAGAGGACTGAAAAAATAGGGGTCTTTGGCTGAGAGACAGTAAAATTGCCCCAAAATAAGGGTTTTCGAGTGACAAATTAGCAAAGTTTTCCAAAAAATGGGGTCTTTTGATGAGATTTTTGCAAATTTTTCTAATATACAGAGGATGAAGATTTGGATGAAGATTGTATAATAAGAAACACGAATTCCAGTGTCCACGAAACCAAGTTCTTTTAGCATATCGTTATTGTGTGTGTGAAAAGGTTTGAAAACCATTTGAAAACAACGAAGGGAATCTTGATCTAATTTAGGTAACCCTTTTCTCTCATTGACATTCAATTTGATAAGAGGAAACAATTGGGGAGTGTCACATTCAGCGATTGTAGAGCGATAGTATGGTCTTCTTAGAAATTTCCATTGTTGCAATTGCTCATTATTTTTTAAGCTACGACTGTTTATCTGTCCAGGCATTTATTTTCGAAAGTGGACACTGACCACTTACGGGGAAAAATAATGTATGGCCACCGACTACTTTCGGAAAAATGATGGCCAGTGCCACTTTCGTCAAAACAATATACAGAAAAAAGGACATTGTATGGGTTGAAAGTATCGTACTTGGTTCTCTTCCCCGGAGCGAAAGGCGCACAAAAAACCCTTGGAAACAAACAAGTAAACAAACAAACAGACTAATAAAAAACTGCTCCTGGTCGGATTCGAACCGCCATTCTTCATATTACATGTTTGGTACCCCAAGCAACAACGCCACCGGTGACGCATTAGAATAAGTCTATAATATTGATGTTAAAAGGGTATTCCTCACTTTCCTGGCAGAAGGCATCATTATATTAAAGAGACACTGGCACATTTGAAAAATAGTGCGCCCTCAAGATTTTTCAAAATCGATATTTTTGCATGGTTGTAAGGCTTTTATACAAAAGCCTCACCCGAACACAAAAAAAAAAAACAAAAAAAATGATTAAGACCAAATCAGCTTCCTTATGGGTAAACAGAACGATTTTATAATTTAGCGTCGCCGGCGACGTAAAATACAGCCAGACGCGAAAATGGCGTTTAACACAAGAACACGCACGCCGTTTGCATGTTTCCCACGCTATGCACACTGTTTGATCGGTCTATAACCTTTGTGGTTTTGATATCAGTGAGTACGAGCCAAAAATATTCATATAATATACACATTTGTTGATTAAAGTTATGGAAACTTAAAAGTTGGCCTACAAATTACCTGGATGTCTTTATCCTCTTATCAATGTCCCTATCTGTTTTGGGTATGTTATTTTTATGTGTAAAATATATCTCTGTTCTTCCAATGGCCTAGACTATCACTTGAGAGCAAATTGAAGAAATTTCATATTTTGTGAAAATGTGCCAGTGCCGCTTTAAGCACACGAGTCATTTTAGTGGACTTTTCCTTCACTCTTAGTAGATTTTATTAAACTTGTTTAGTTGTCTTTTTTTTTACTCAACATCAAAAAATCACTTGTTTGTATTGTCTTTGTTTTGTTGCATGTCAAAAAGGCCTATCGACTTTGATTTTCGAATAGAAGGGCATACTTAGTAAAATCAACAAACACTTATTTTTTTCGGTTTCAAGAAAGTGCTACCTTAAAAATATGGCATATTACAAATTAAATATAAATGATAACAAAATAACATCTTCATCTTATATTGGTTGCAATACAAAAAGAGGATCCACCTTTTATTTTGCATTGCGCTGATATTTTAATTCGGAAAATGTGATGCCTTTAACACCATGAGTGGTAAGTTGTTTACTTTTTAATTCATAGAGAATAAAAAATAATCCTCCTTTTGGAATAATCGCCTTTGAAGCAGGCACATGACTAACGGCCTGTTTTTCGATAATGTACCTATATTATGAAGATAATACTTCATTCTTATATCGAGGGCGCTTCGTTCTTTCATTTCACGGTATCGCTACGCGACGGAATAATGTTTTGACATATACGAAGGCTTCTGGCACAAATTTTGAAATCAAATTGGATAAGTAGTTCCGTAGATAGTGCGCTTTCGATTTTATTTTCCACTTAAAATACGGAAATTGTAAATACGATTTGTGTACTTGTAATTTTATACGTCATATTTCCCTCGGCAAAATTGTCTGGTCGATATATTCAAAAGCTCGGGTGTAATTTCGACTATGATTGGACTAGTGTTGCCTTTATGGCAAGGAATAGACAGGACTTTGCCACTTTTTTATAGTGCAGAGACTCTCGGGAATCACAACCTGTTGGATTCGCAGTATTCGCTTAAAAATGACACGACCGTACTCATGGGTGAAATGCGCTTTAAAGTGACTGCTTTATTACTGAGTATTTTTTCAAGGGTACACCTTGTCCTTTATCGAATGAGAAAACACCGCTCTATATTGGAGGGTTCTTTACTTTTGATGAAACGGGGGTGGGGTTTTCCTACTACACTCGAATCCACATGTTGCCAGAAAGCTATTGATCATGTTAATAATCTGCCTTTTTTGTTAGCTGTTACGAACTCGCTTGCGATGGGGATTCACAAAGGTAGGTTCAATTATATTTCCCTAGATAAAACTTTCCCTATGGGATAATATTACAGCAGTGAAGCCATGGCGCAGTTCAATAGCTTCATCACCAGTGTATGGAACAAATACACCCCCTGTTTTGTAGTATTATTTATGATAGCCAAAAGCCAAAATATCCATGGTCAGCTGTGTACCATGTGTCCATCCAAGGCTACTGAACTGAGCACTGGCAAGAGGATGCCTTTAATACCTCATAGTGAGTACCCACGGGCTATTTTGCAACTTTCAGTACATGTCATTTTTTCGCGCGCTTATTTCCAATTTTCTAATTTAGGCTTAAAACTACACCTGACAATTGCAGTTCATACTATCGGCGCGAAAAGAATCGCGTACGAGTGCTATTCTTCAGCGCTCCGTTAAAGCCCACACATCGTCCATGTTTTTGCAAATTCAAAATTCCCATTTGTCTCTAAATTGCTATGTTGGTCATATCAACACCATATACTACTGTTCTTTTGTGAAATACAAACAACTTAAGCATTTTCAAAATCGGTTTTGAAGATGCCATTTACGACTGTTTCTAGACCTTAAAGTCGGATCCTGACTATTAGTAAACATCACAACAAATCACCCTTCTCGGCAATAACGGCTGGTTACGCTTAGCCACTTACCGGCGTCTTTACCACGACATTTCAATAAAACAATGCAAAATGATATTTTGGATGCAAACTTTAATGTGCAAAATTAAGGGTTTTCCAAAAATTTTAACGCAAACACCTGATGTGAATCTCTCGTTTGCACCTTTAACATAAGTATTCGATTGATCCTTTCTAAGTTGGGTTGCACGGTAAAGTTGATCCAAACCACACGACAACATACCCGATGTAAGAGTGAATCCTTAAATTTGATTAATAAAGTTCGTCTAATGAATGTTATTGTTGTTTGGAATTTAAATGGTATGGTGTGTTTGTATAACAGGGTACAGCTGCAGGAGCTCTATCAGTTCTCTACCATTTGGTGTTTGAGGGACCACCTGTTGCCTTGGCTTGGGGCCCATTTAATGACAAAGAGGGATTTGTCCTGAGTGAAATCGCTGCTACCTATAATATGTTTCAGGTATTGTCATTTTCAGACTCACCCAAGCCAAGGAGATTTTGGAAAATGTATATATACATGAGGACATGTGACGTCACTGCAGGGTAGTTTGTAAGAAGCAGCTATTGTTACTTGCCCTGCGGTAGGCGTTGCATGTTTTATTTCCTATAGTACACAGTGTGAAATTCGCAAGCAATGTTAAACGCTTTATATTTCCTTTTGGTTGTCAAAGTACTTTGACACATAAGTTCCTTGTACAGCTACATTTGGAAAATAGTGCGCCTTCAAGATTTTTCAAAATTGATATATTTGCATGTTTGTACAGCTTTTATATATTCAGCCCTCAACTGAAATTATCCAGAGTGGTGCCCTTATGAGTAAACAGAATTATTTTATAAATCCCCTCACTCCGGAAGCGGTTTTATTCAGGCAGACAAACGAAGAAAACACCCTGGTTGATCACCTCGGCATCTAGCCTGTTTGACTGGTGTGTGACCTTTGTGCTTTAATATCAATGATAAGTACGAGTCTTATGGTATTTATAGTAGACACATTTGTTGAGTAAAGTTACGGCAAACCTACAAATTACCTAAATATTTAAAATAAGTAAAAAACACAAATAAAATATGATTATTTTTTATTGTAAATAAATCTGTATTCTTTTTCAAGACCCTACAATCTTGTTCGAATGTTTGAACACTTGTGCAGATTTGGTTCCTTTGCCCCATCATTCCTTGAGCAATCTCGCACCATATTATTTTCAACACTGATTGGGAGGGGACGGGGAGGGGTAAAGAAGTAACCTTTATGCAAACACGGCTGTTGTAACATAAAACCATGTAATGTAGTAAATGTACAACACGTTTTAATCAACTCGACAGATTGTCAACCTAGAAAGTATACATCAGCGAATATTAGGCAGTTTCCCCAGTAACACTCCCCTTAGAAATAAATATAGTTTGTGGCAAAGGCGAGCTATTAATGTGCCAGAGATCATTGGCGATAAGGGAATGTAATTGACGAAATCTTTTGAAAATGTCTAAAATAGAGGCATCAAATTAATCAAGGTCTCCTTAAAGATGTCCACCTGATTCAGGAAACAAAACAATCGAACTCGGGGTGGGTTTGTTTGTGCTCATGGGGGGGAATTTCATGGGGCGAGTTTTTAGGTTTTTCCAGGTTAACATGATAATCAATTGTAGTTTCTGAACTTATTCAGTGCGATGGCTTTAGGGTACGCAGGTCATTGATTGTTTGGTATTTAATATAAGATAATATTGGAGAGTGGGCAATATATGTCTTTAAATCAATAGAATCGAAATTAGAACTATTTCCTATTTTCAATGATGATTTCTAAGTAGGAAAGAAAATAAGCAGGGTTTATTGTTGGTCTGTCTATCCAATATTAAATTATACAAATTCACAAACAAAATTATACAAATCTTCCATTCTACGAGCGTTTAAGCCCGTTGACTTCATCTATCAACGAATTAAAATACTGTTTATTATACGAATGAAAAACATTCAATATTGTTTTATATAACACTAAGTAGATCCTTGTCATTTATTGAGCTCAGACTAGCTTGACTAGATTAAGCGCCCAAAGACTATAGCCTAGGCATGTGGCAAGACCCAGGGGCTAGTTCTAAATAAGGATTTTCACACTGAGCCGGTGATCGATCGACTTTTGCGATCGATCGCTATCTGTAACTTCAAACCAGCCACCAAATTCATTATAATACTTCGCAAACTCTGACACACATATCGCTGCTGTGCTTCCTCAAAATAACAGCACACATTCATCAAATAATGCACTTACGTAAGAGTCTATTACGCATGTGAATTTCTTTGCTAAGGTCCGTTCAATTCATTGAACAGAAAAAATCACAATTTCTGTGCGGAAACAAACCAAGGTGACAAGTCATATCATTTAAAAAGATGGCCATGTACCTCAGCAATTAAAAAGTCAATTATAACAACTGCCGTATATGCCTCAAAAAGAAGTATTCGTGAGAGCAGCAGCTCATAAAATCCTTTCTTTTGGAAAATTTTTAATCGTAACTAAGGCGCTATTGGGCATGGCGCATCTAGCTGATCTAGGTATTCAGAACACGGCTCAAGAGTCTTCAACAAGGCGTTATCAATCGCAAAACTCGATCGATCACCGGCCAGTGTAAAAGCCTTATTGTTGACTTAAATTTTACCATCTCCTTCCTACTTCTTGCTAATCACTGCATTACACTTGGTCCGAAGAAAACTCAATGGCCGGGAATTCCAAGTAGAACGCTGAAACATATCTTTGTCCGTCCGAATCTGAAAGAAGATCGTGCCCATTGTTCGCCTCGGGCAACATTACGCAAGTTCCGAGACTAACTGCAGCACCGCAGCGCTGATCATAATATTGGAATCATAATCATAGCCCGGAGAGTTCGTAATGATTCGTGCCAACTTAGTAGGCACGTGTAATTGTGTTTAGAAGAAAAGCTCTACATTATTACCGGTGATCAGCTCCTCGATACGAGGAGTGAACGGTCTTGAAGTGTCCCGTTATAGTAACGCAGGTTAATCAACAAAGTCGACCTTCAGTGCCTAATTGGTATATCTATATCTCTAACGTCAGGTGGGTTTGAAGCGATTAGGCCTAAGGGACGTTCGGGACTATAGGCATATATATTATATATAGATTATTATATAATATATATATATATACGTAAAAAATAAAGTCAGTTAGAAGTCAAACAAGGTCTGTAGTGTATAGTAGAAATAAATTGAGTCTGATGGACGATTTATTTCTCCAAACGATTTAATTTAATTCACTTCACGACTATAGTTTCGCCTTCGGCTCTTCAGGTGAAAATAATGTTTACAAAGGGAGGGATATAAAAACAGAATGGGAATGCCGCAACAAACTAAGTATTAACTGGCGTACGCGTGTGTGTTGAAGGGTGTGCATGCGTATGCGTGTGGGTGCGATGTTGTTGGTAGGTTTGAGCGCTTATTACAGTCTGATTAGTAATTGTTGAACAGACAATGAAACAAAGGCGTGCGTGGACGGCGTGAGTCAGGAGGACATTGACTCGTTTGGTGATGCGTAATTGGTCAAATTACGAGCGAAACCTACGCTTAGCTGCTGAGCTGTATGAGGTGTGCGGATATCTGTCCAAGGTAAAAGTAATTTTCAATCACATGAGTAAGTAAAGTATGTAAACATGTGGACATTTGTGCATGTATTGTGTTGGCGTGCACGGGTTGTTTTTGGTGTATTTTCGTCAAAGTGTGTGGTGTGTGTGTGTGCTTGAGGCTTCTATGTGAAAGGGATGTGAAATCGTGAGAGTTTGCGCAGGTGTTGTATTTGTGTGGGTGTGTGTGTTCGTGCGAGTTTATGTATGTGCATGGGTGTGTGGTTGGAGTTGGTGGAGGGTGGTTGTACAGGTGGTTGTAGTATGTGAGGGGTGTGGGTGTGTGTGTTTGGATGCGTGTAAATGCACGTAAACGGGCGCCCATGTAGTTACGTGGAAGGTGTGTATGTGTGGTGTGTGTGTGTGAGTTGTGTGGAGGCGTGTGTCGTTGTTCGCTCGTTTTTTGGAGGAAAGTGTGTATATTGTATATTAGGGTGTCCTTGTTGAGATTTGGCTTGAGTTTTTGTATGAAGAAGTTTTCTTTGATGATTCGTGCTTGTGTGTCCTCTTGTACATTTGGTAAAGGGTAAAAGTGTGACATTGTTTTTTGTTTTGGCGCATTGTGTGTAGTGTTTGCTAATATAGGAGTTTTCTGAGGTTTGTGTCTTTGATTTGCTGTTTATGTACTGTTCTCGGTTCCTTAATTTGATGTTTTACCTTTATCGTTCTTAGCATCCGGGTCATGTTATAACGTATATGACGTTTTTAGAGGTACATGACATTTTATTTTTAACTGTGAATGGTTTGCTTGATTGTTGAAAAGAATTTGGTTGGCCTTCAATCAAATTTTGCATGTGACGATCTTGTTTGTTATTGCATTTTGTGACTGTTGCGGGTGTTGAACTTGGCAGTATTGTGTACTGTTTTGGCATTTGTTAGGATTTTTTTAGGTTTGAGGCTTTGCGTTTACTCATTATTAGATTGGTATTTGGGCAAGCACCTTGTCATTTTGGAGCTACCTTTGAGGGACAATCAGGGACATATTAATAATTTGGGGTATTTGGGACATTTGTTTGGTTGTTGGGATTAAAAGTATGAGCAATGTGAATATTTCTTGTGTGTTTGGTTTTAGGTGTACGGAGTTCATTTTTTTTGAGAGAATGTTGGCCCTGTCAATGCCATTTTCATCAGTTGGATTGGGGTATGAAGCGTTTTTGAGAAGAAGTTTCTTTCTTCACATGTTGAGCTGTTTTAATTTCTTTTCATTCCATTTGAAACGATCGTGCATATACGGGCGTATGCAAGATTTAGAAGGGAATGTTTGACTTGGGTGTACGTGGGTGGCATGATTGAAATTAAGTACTATGTGTGTCTGTTGGTTTATAGTATATGTCGGTATCAATGTTGTTGTTTTTCTCATGGAAACCAAGATGTCTAAGAAGGGAATTTTAGTGTTGCTGGTATTGCAAGTGAAAGTTATGTTGGGATGGAGTTTGTTGATAATGTTAGTGAGTGATGTTATGCTAACCAAAGCGATCCGGTCATATTATGAAACAATCGTCTAGATAACGGAACGCATTTTCCTTGAAGTATACACCACTTCCTCGCCACAATTTAGGATTGGATTTGATCATATAGAGAATGTTCCAGGTATGCCATAAAGAGAGTGGCGTAAGGTTCCAACCATTTTGGAGCCCATAGCTGTACCTTTAATTTGGTTGTATATTTGTTGTTGAAGTGAAATGAGTTTGTGGTTGAGAATTAATGTCCCAATAGTCTTCAAAGATGAATTTGTCTTAACCGCTTTGGTCATACCGTACGATTGTGGTTGAGCCAGACATTCGTTGCTTGATGCCATCATTGTGGAGTTATGTTGGTGTATAAACTAACTACATCAAAGGTCACATTAGACTTGAGGGTTCATTAATTCTTTTCTATCGGGTAGATGGTTAATGACTAATCAGACTGTAATACGCATGCTCAAACCTACCAACAGCGCACACACCCGCATGACGCACTGCAGCCCTTCAACACACACTCGACGCACGCTTAACATTATTTTGGTTGGCGCAATTCCCCTTCTTTTTTTTATACCCTCCCCAGTTGAAACATATTTCACCTGAAGAGC
This sequence comes from Ophioderma brevispina, assembly GCA_023653785.1. Classification (NCBI taxonomy): domain Eukaryota; kingdom Metazoa; phylum Echinodermata; class Ophiuroidea; order Amphilepidida; family Ophiodermatidae; genus Ophioderma; species Ophioderma brevispina. The sequence goes on from JAMKCH010061762.1 coordinate 40,520, forward strand.
CGAAAGGCGAAACTATTCTCTTGAAGTGAATTTAAATTAAAAAATCGTTTGGAGAAGAATCGTCCATCAGACTCAATTTAGTTTCTCACTATAGTATATATATATATATATATCTTGGTTTCAGCAGAATCTACTTTGGAATTCCCGCCCCGGAGGGTTTCTTGTTCCTTCAAGACGCACGTTTAGATGCAGTGACTGTAAGCAAGTATAAGATAAAATTCCTTTAAAAAAAGAAAGGGGTTCAAAGGGGAAATATCCATTTAAAAGGTATGGGAGGGAGTTTGTCAAGTTACTTATGTACTTTTTGAACATACTTAGCCGAGCATACATGAACTAAATATTTAAACACAGAGTGAATAGGAGCTTCATATCCCTCTTACATTTAACGATTGTTTTTTTGTTTTTTTTACAGGTAAATGTGACCAATATCAACATACTATAGAACATAATACACCTTATATTCGTGAAAACAATCAACGCTATAACTTACCCACCACAAGATGACCACTGCAGACTCACAGCAGAACTGAAGCAGCAATTCCAGATATTGTTGCATGCCGACGGACGTAAAGTATCTTACAGAATTCGGCAACGTACCAACTGATCAATAACTTTTGTTTTAAAAAATATATAAAGCCCTCCCAAAATATAAACTCCGACGTCAGTAACTTGGGTCACCCCAATACTTCATTTTATATTCTTAAATTTAACTTCTGTCCACCCAACTTAATTTTTCAAAATGTTTTCAAAAATGTTGGACCACGCCATTGCACTATTTCATTCATATACAAACTTAGAACATTCGTTACTTCAATGACATCTTACTGTCTTCACCCAATCGTAAATATCACATTTATAAGAAGTGTCAATTGCATCTATCTATACTACTAAAATGAATCAAAGGTCATACGCATCTAGGTAAAAGTCACTTACAAAATCACGTTTTTAGCTCTCATCAGCCAAATGGATTGAAATCTTGGTTAAACTTTACAGATGGGGTGTTGGGATTGAAGCCGATCTAATCAGAATGAAAACTTATATCCTTATATCGGCGGGCCATCCCCCTTTAAGCAATCCGTTTATTCAATGGCATATAACGATTTAAAGACGATGTTAACCAGCAAGTCACTGTAAAAATTACAAATAAAATATCCTTGAAAACATATAGGCTACTAATTTCATAATTTTTTCGCAATATTGGTTGTTTTAACGTGTTTAATGCAGACGCAAGGGCGATGTCTAAATTTGGGGATTTTCTTGGCCTCCCTTCCCTGTTGCCTTTTTACGGACGCGCCCTCTATATTCATGTTTTTGTTTTAAGTGTTACCACCATTACCACCCCCGTCGTGGTTTTTATTCCACAAAACACACCGCCAGCCGGTAAGCATGTGTGGAATGTGATCGCTTTGGTATTTTACTCTTTTACATTAATATCTTTTTTAAATGTATCGTTCATGTGTCGCTGGGCCCTAATCTATATTGAGCACATATCCCAGTAGGAACGTAAAATTGCAAAACATTTCATAACTATCAATACTGTAGATGTTTTAAGGATATAAACGGCACGAATATTTTCTGCAACACTGCTATGTGAAAAGTTAGGATCCAAACCCAAGCGATAGAACGGGGTAGACCCCGTAGGCTAACACCCTCGCCCAAAAATGTAAATATATAACATGTTTGCCTAGCCCCCTTCCCAGGCCCAACCAGGGCTAGGCAGGCTAGCCTTAACGTAGTCAATCTAGTCTGAGCTTAATGACAAGGATCTACTTAGGGTGTTCGTTGAAAGATGTGAATATTTCATATGTTATGCTCGGGATGCCGATCCGCAATTATGAGCTTTAAAAAATAATGTTGCTAATAATATTTTTTAAAATATATAAAAGTTTTGTCGGGACAATTTTGATTTATCATCTGCAGTATAATAAATACCTTTACTTAATTATATCAATATGGAGAGAGCGATAACAATGGTAAATTTCGTCATTATTCACTAAAGCAAACATTACCTACTTTCTACTACTTTCTTGTGTTATTTCAGTTATATCACTGGGTTATCATTTCTTTGAACCCGGTGACTCACCGATAAGACCCGCTTTATACCATCAAGTCTCTGACGACGAGAGATTTTTGATCAAATAATCGACTCATTTTGATGAAAACACATGCTCTGGAAGCTTTGTAGCTATCATCTTTTTCGAATAAAATCCTCAGAGAGGGTATCTAAAACGTAACGAACCTCGAGCGGTTCTGTGTTTCGGTTGTTTCTTTTTTTAATTCTTGTCACATTTTTTCCTACCACTAAGCCCTTATTATAGTTGTTGGTCTGTCCAAGTTTTGGACCTGGGCACGTCCTTCTAAATAATAAGGCCGGGGCAAATTTGAATTGTCGAAAAAAATCACTAACTAAAAATCCCAATGCACTGCGCAATTGCGAATCCTGAAAGGCTTTTTTTGCAGCTTAGGTCTGAATGCTTATTTGATTATTATTTTATTTATTTTTTTAGAAATAATAATTTGTTTTAATATATATATTTACGATATCAAGGTACCATAACCAAAAAGTAAACTAATTATATGAAAGAAGTACTGGATCAAGTAAACTATTACGGTTCAAAATTTAACACTACAGGAAGTGGGAAAATATGTAATCGATTTGTTGACCGAAGGTGGGATAACGGTTGTAACCGTTGAACCCGTAAAAGATATCCACAACGCTTACCGCCAACTGCAAAATCTAAGGTGAGTAATCAGAAAATCTCATTTTGAAACCGAAGCTTAAAGGCTAGCGGGCAGATCTGCACGCGTCATGTAATAATTCGCTAAATTATAAAATCCACGTTCTGACGCGTGTTCTCCTCGCGTCTAGTATGTGCACATTTCTTGAAAATGAATTAAATGCACTGACCGCTGCACATGGATAGCGGCTGCCGCACAGTTTAATTGTCGCGAGTGTCACAACAAAGTTTGCTTTTTTATTTACCTTGACAATATGGCAGGAAACAATCATACACCTTCTGATGCACATATTCCACAGCAGATGTTCTATTGTTATAACAAAATTCCGGTACTTTGACAAGGTGGTATGCATTGTTTCCGCGCCATATAAATATGGTCAAGCTAAAGAGCAACTTCCTGTTGGGACACTCGGCTACTCAGACCCGTTATAAATGTGTAGAGGTCAGTGATTAAATGTCATCTCCTTTTCCCCCCAATATTAGTGACCAACAGATGCACCACGTCCTTGGCTCCTGCAAATAATTGCACCGTATTGAGAAGTAAATCCGTCCGTTATGCATAGTACCGGAGTCGGGACTTCAATTTCCTGGAATTGGAAGAGCCATATAGTTAAAACTATTGTTATTGGTCCAGACATTGCCGAAACCCTTCAGATGTTTTAAGTCCAACATCTCCGATTTAAATTGAGCTATTGCCTCGCTCACGAATAAAAAAACTGGAGCTTCTCTTTCTTTGAGTTCAAGAACTTTGACCATATATTTCATCATTTATTCAAAAAAAGAAGCGAGAGAATGAACAAAAATCATGAAAAAATGTTTCTTAACAGTGTGTGACCTAGCACCTTGGTGCAGAACCAAGACCCATAAAACTTAATCAGTTAATGTAGGACCCCTCTTTTCTATCATTTAAAGTTTGTAAGGCACCGGGTGTAAAGTAACCATATTCCCGGCAGTTATCATAAGTCCTGTGCTCCATAGACGACAACGTAATAAAGCGTGGAAACAATGTTGCGTGAAGAGTCACTGAATCGATTGCCCTATTTGTTCACCATGTTGTCCCGGTACTGTGAGCCCGGAGGACATATCTCCTTCCACACCGCCACACAACCTGTTTAACCTGCATTTCATATAGTGCATGATTTCCTATTTCTTTGATACCGCGGTTAAATTCAATAGAAATTGGTTTACGCGGAAATTTACGGGTTTGGTTCTGCCAAAAGATGTTAGTTCACACTTTGCCAAAAAGCTTTACCTCTATTGGTTCTGTTCGTCTTCGCTTCCCCTTGGAAAAAATGATGAAATATAGGGTCAAAGTTAATTGAACACACTGTAAAACCTCTAACTTTATTTATTTGTGAAAGAGGACAGGTAATTTGTCTTCCACATCATGAAAAAGAGTTTAATCTAAATCGAGGTGGTGGTATAACACCTGAAATCTTTTCAGCTGCATGGATAATAACAATGGCTCCACAGTTCCAGATAAAAAAAAAGAAATATGAAGTGCTTGGTCCTCTGCATACCGAGCGTATTTACTTATCAATAGCCCCATTATTTGCTGGAGTCAATGAATAACCATTGGTCACTGTTATTCAGGGCAAAAACTGGGATGACATTTAATTCATTTTCTACAAAATGTGCATATACGGGTGAGTAAAAAAAAACTTGACCCGGATTGTGTCCGCCATTTTGAGTTTTTACATAATATGTATATAACGTATGTGATATCATTGGAAAACCTATTTCATTATCTTTAATTTGCTGCAAAGATAATTCCAATCGGTTAAGTATAGGCCGAGCTACAGTCTTTTGAATCAAGTAGTCCGGTTTTCACCCTATCCACGGATTCCCATTTGAATACACGGCGTCGACTAAGCAAATGTGATTCCGTGGACAGTGCAGAAACCCGACTGCTGGATTCAAACGTCTGTAATTCGGTCTATACTTAACCGATGTGAATGATCTTTGCAGCAAATTAAAGATAATGAACTAAGCTTTCAGATGATATCACATATGTTAGATATATGTTACTTAAAAATTCAAAATGGCGGACACAATCAGGGTCAAGTTTTTTTTTACTCACCCTGTACAAGACGTGAAAACACACGTAGAATTGATTTCTATAATTTTAGAAAAGTTAGTTCGGAAGAATCATGTACTTCCCAGGGGTGCGCCACCTTGGTCCTTACCAAAACATCTTTTGCGCTTTGGTCTCAGTACAAATCAGCATCAACGCAAGTTTATCAATATGTTAGATGATGAATGTTTGCCAAAGTAGTATTCTTTGTATGATTTAATTGGTCAATTTTTACTAAAATGCATGAAAAGACATAGTAAATCAGTGCTACACTTTCCCCAAAGATCTTTGATTGTAATGATGTTGAGGAAATGTTTTTTTTTGTGCATAGTTATTTTTGCATACAGGGCGCCCTTATTCTTGGTCATAAAAAATCATGTTCGTATTGCTTTTACATTTTCTAATCCTCGGCTAAATAAATAAGAGTTTCATTGTGTATAAATCAAGTAATTTGTTCTAAAACCATTTCGCACTGGTTTTATTCCAAAAGCTTAGGATGGACAGCTGAAACGCAAAAAATACACTTCAGAGTTGTTTAAATTTCCATGTAAACCTTTTTACCGGCCAATGACCTTTTTGTGCGTTGTCGTCATAGGTCCTCGATTTACGAGTAGTATGTAAATTAACTATTACGACGAAGATCTTTTGACTGAAGTGAACAGAAAAGGCTGGAAATGCGACCAACTGAGTTCGACTTGAAAATAAGGCTTTTCTGAGAGGGCTGTTATAATATCCGTTGGTGTAAAAAAATTAGTGCTCATTGCAATACCTAATCAACCGATTTTAGCTATTTTAGTGAATGGTGTATTTCTTGTATCACTTTAACTATTTGTCATATATATTATGGAATGCAAATATTTGCTAAATATGTCATTAATACATTAGAAATACGTACGGAAACGAGATCTCGCCATAAGGGAAAGAGAGGAGAGAGAGAGAGAGAGAGAGGGGCGAGAGAGAGAGAGAGAGTGTGTGTGTAAAGGGAGATCGAGGTAGAGAGGGAAAAATAAATTACTTTAAAATAAATATTGACTATCTGAATTAGAATGTTACTTTAATTGCTTTACACGTGCCCTTAACGAAGGAAAAATATTGATGAATTTCAAAGAAACATTAACTTCATGGTTTGCATCGCAAATATTTGATATCCAATATAGCATTTTATCATCCCCTGTGTCGTTACAAAAAAACAAATGACATCTATTTGGCAAGGATAGCTGTGCAAAATACAATTGAATTAAATGTCCATTAATAGTCATTTCTTATTAATCTCAAATAACGGATTACATTACAAGCAGTATGCATATGACATGAGTTTCGTGGCGCATGCAATTTCAGTAAAATACTGAGCTCGTTTAAATAAAAGTTATACAATATGGATATACTTTTAAACTTATTAGAATTCCTAGAAATATTGTAATTTAGCACACCTCATAATATCAATTATAATATTATTAATCAACTGCTTCTCCTCCCTCCTCTTCCTCCGTTATGTTTATTATTGTTATTATGGTTATTATTAGCAGCTTAGAATCCACCTTCATACCTAAAAGCCACAGAGTCAGTCATTTTTTTTCTAAATTCAAAATGCCCATTTTGACTCTAAATTGCTAGTCTTAGGTCATATGAACACCTTATATTACCGTTCTTTGTGAAAAACGGACACTTAGCATTTTTAAAGCGAGCTTGAAGATGCCATTTACGACTGATTCTATACCTTAAAAAGTCGGATCCCGACTTTTATTAGTGAACAAAGCATAAAACCATAATTTCGACGTATTACGCCTAGCCACTTACAGGGGTCTTTACTACAACATCTTCCAACACAACAATGAAAAAAAAAAATAAATAAATAAATAAATACTTGATAAATACTTGTTTACATTTTGAAGAATCGCCGATAGTGGCTTTAAGCGAAACGCCAACCATTGTGAAATTGGCAAAGATACGCTTTATTCCGGTAATTGATAACAAATAATATGAATAATTATTTATACCAATTTATTCAAGTCTCGAGATGCTTTACTGTCTGTAACTTGATTTGCTATAGACAGCCCGTCGTACAACTTATAGCCTCATGAATTAAAATTTCACCTTAACGTTAACGGCGTCATCTTTGTCTTCGTCGTCTTCTATTATTTTAATTTCACATTCGCAATGTTACCTAACCCACCTAATCAAAGGTATTTTCATGTGATTAGACCCAAGGTCTTCATACTCGTTTTAAGGATATACTAACAACCTAAATGAATGCTAGGATCAATCGGAAAACAACGTAGAATCATGACGCCTTAACCTACCTATTAAGTAAGCTTTTTATTTACCATCGGCAGTTTAATTTCATTCTGTTTTTACATTTTACAGAAGCATGATGCTCGAATCACATTTATGCGCTTTCCACTTAACTACGCTTCAATATTTTTCTGCCAGGTAAGACTCTCTTTCATGTGGTATCCAGAACTTTGCATTGGCTTTATATAATAACTTAGCTTGCAGGTAATTTATTCGCTTGACATACCCAATTGCATAAAGAGACGTGCAGACAGTTTTTTTTTTATTCAGGACACGATCGAAAGCCAAATTCACGAAACACATCAACTTAATCACTTGGGATGGGGGATATATACTCCAACTCTTTGGCTTTTGGCAATGGTCCATGTAATCACCCCCATTTTTTTATAAATACATATGAAAACAATTTGCAATTCCATCTTTAAAACTTAATTCTACAAAATCATTCAAAATACTAATTGTATAATAATAAATATCAGCACTTTTTCATTAACAGTATTAAGTTGATCTGGTCTATTATATAGCTTCTGGGCTTCGCAAACATGAGCTCTGAGGTGGATAAACAAGCTGGACTGAGTACACACTTTTAGGCTTGCGCTTCGCACTCGAAATTAAACTATTTTAACCCCTACTTTCCGCCCTTGTTTAACACATCGCATTTGAATGCGTTTTATTAAATCGAACAATTTTCATCAACATAAAAATAACAAATCTTGGTTTAGTTTAAAGGATGGTAATCTTTATTGGTGTCCTCGTTATGGCTAAAACATTGAAAAGATATGTTGTATACCTTGGTCGTTGTTCTTTTTTACCGGGCACTTGATATTTCTTGGTAAATATAAATGTAAAATTCACTATTCCAATAATGGACCAG